>CM074720.1:478892131-478984631 GCA_037306005.1 Rhinophrynus dorsalis | reverse complement strand
GAGTTTGGTATGGGTACCTTGTCAGTGGTGTAAATGTGTGCACAGGTTTCACACTTCCTTTGTAGGCAGGGAGATGTGCCATTTCTTGTATTTTTATTCAGGGCACTCCTCACCATCAGTTGTTTTGAATTGGGAGGCTGTCTGAAGGAGAGTAAGTGAGGCTGTGGGAATATATTCTTAAGATTTTCATCTGTATGTAATGTTGTTTGAAGTTCTCCTGATATTTTTTGTAGAACCTCAAATTGTGGGTGGTAAGTTACCACCAGTGACACCCGATTTCCCTTATGTTGTTCATGTACCTCAACAGATTTTTTTTCTTGGTATGTGGGTAGCTTTCTGTATCTGAGTGTCAATAATCCTGACACTTTAACTCTGTTTTATAAAGTCCCCTCTGACTTTATGGTGGTGATCATCACCAACCACCATGTCAGAACAGATGTGGTTGAATCTGATGGCCTGGCTCTATATGATGGAGTTTTTGTGTGTGTTGTGGGTGGAAGCTATTGTTTTTCAGGTAGGTTGGACTGTCCACTAGTTTGTGGTAGAGGGATGTGTGGATAGAGTTATTCTTAATACTTATAGTAGTGTCTAGGAAGTTAATGTTTGTGCTTGAGTGACTGAGTGTTAGGTTGTTACTGGGGTGCAATGTGTTGTAGTTTTTGTGGAATTTAAGAAGTTCACTGGTGGTCCAGATGATAAGAATATCATCTATGTAATGGAGATAGACCAGGGGTTTTGTTTGGCAGGTGGACAGGAAGTCCCCTTCTAATTTTGCCATAATCAGGTTGTTATATTGTGGTGCCATTCTGGTACCAATCGCAGTCCTCATTTTCTGAAAATAGAGGTCCTGTACAAACCTGAAGTAATTGTGAGTGAGTATAAATTGCATGAGTTGTATTAATGGTTCCGTGGCATGCTGATATGCCGTATGTGTGTGAAATGTTAGTGTAAAGGGATTGTACATCCATAGTGACCAGGATGGTGCTATCTCGAATGGGACCCAAGTGAGCTAGTTTGTTTAAGAGGTCCGTTGTGTCTTGAAGGAAGCTGGGTGTTTGTTTTACCAGGGGCTCCAAGGTAGTTTCTACCCAACCAGAGAGTGTGCCGGGAGTGTCAGTTTATTGCATGTTGTTAGATTGTGCTTGGGAGAGAGAGAGAGAGAGAGACAAAGAGAGAAAGCAGCAAATGTTGGATGCCAGCTAGTGTAGACAGACAGGTAAAGAGAGGGAGCTGGAATTGCTTGATAGGAGTATGGTAGTCACTGCCAGTTTTCTGAATGTGAAGGGTGTGAAAAAAAAAAATATATATATCCTATATAATAATTCGCTAAGTTGTGTGTAACGCCTGACATGCGCAGTAGACACTGCTACGCGTGCGGCAGTCATGCGCAGTACAGACTGGGCGCGCCGCGGCTGATACAGAGCTGGGCGCTCCGAAGGAGCGTCCAGCTCTGTATCAGCAGTGGTGCGGGCAGTCTCTACTGCGCGTGACTGCCCCGCGACCGGCTGCCAGAGGCACTGTGGCCCGTGTAACGGGCTGTTCAACTAGTATATATATATATATATATATATATATATATATATATATATATATATACAAACAAACAATAAGTATAGGTAATGGCGCCTATCCAGATACACTGAAACCCTTATGAAAATAATAAAAAATAGATGAAACACTGTCGCTGCAATCCTCGTTCTGGAGGTGCACAGAATAAATAACTACAAAAAAGGTAATGAGAGGAGAGCGCTAGTGAAATAAGACAATTTAATGCATAAAGCGTAGGATACAAAATATCTAAATAACATTCACTTTAATAAAATAAACAATCCTAGAAAAACTTACTTAAATTAGTGAATTCACTAATAACAATAAAACAATGATATAAAATGATAAGAGAAAAAAAAGGGAAAAGAAAAAAGAAATTAAAAAAAGCATTAACCCCTTGATGTTCAACGTTCAAAAATTAGTCTCATGTATTAAAGAAATGGTACCGTAAATAAACTAATATCCAGCGGGCAGATGCCTTATAGATGATATTCGCACTTGATATACTGAATCTCTCCCGTCTTCACGGCTGTATCATTAGGGATCCATTTCCCAAGGATAAAGATCTTACTTATTGAGCAGCGGGCGGAGGTGTACGTTTTTCAAGCACATATGTCAGTGCTCCCTGGCTGTGAGTCCAAATGTCTCAATCCCAGCAGGAGTCTGTCTCAAAGACAGTGGACAGCATCTGATACTGCCAGGTGAGCACAATCAGGCTGATCTGTAAAACACAATCCACAGCACCTCCCGGCTATAGGAGTATAAAATTCAAATATTCATGAGACTCTGTAAAAGTTGTAATAAACTAAAAACTATATAGAAGCATAATGGTGACCCCATTGTGCTTCTATATAGTTTTTAGTTTATTACAACTTCATCCTTGGGAAATGGATCCCTAATGATACAGCCGTGAAGACGGGAGAGATTCAGTATATCAAGTGCGAATATCATCTATAAGGCACCTGCCCGCTGGATATTAGTTTATTTACGGTACCGTTTATTTTATACATGAGACTATTTTTTGAACGTTGCACATCAAGGGGTTAATGCTTTTTTCTTTCTTTTTTCTTTTCCATTTTTTTTTTCCTCTTATAATTTTTTATTGTTATTTGTGAATTCACTAATTTAAGTAAGTTTTTCTAGGATTCTTTATTTTATCAAAGTGAATGTTATTTAGATATTTTGTATCGTAGGCTTTATGCATTAAATTGTCTTTGATTATTTCACTAGCGCTCTCCTCTCATTACCTTTTTTGTGTGTGTATATATATATATATATATATATATATATATATATACATAGAATTTGATGGCAGATAAGAACCATTCGGCCCATCTAGTCTGCCCAATTTCCTACTGTAAAAACCTCAAACCTTTTTTGGTCCTTGGTCTTTTCTTATGTTAAGGACCACCTTATGCCTATCCCATGCATGCTTACATTCTGTCACTGCATTAACTTCTACCACTTCTGCTGGTAGGCTATTCCAATTGTCTACTACCCTCTCAGTGAAGTAAAACTTTCTTACGTTATGTCTAAACCTGTGTCCCTTCAGTTTTAGACTATGGCCTCTTGTCCTAACGTTTTTACTCTTTTGAAATATATTTCCATCCTGTACCAGATATACATATACATATACACATGTACAGGATATACATATACATATACACACACATACTTTGGACTGATAGGTGACAATGACAGGGCATTCTATTTCTACACCTCAACAGAGATTGACAGTGACAATGACAGAAACAGATATATACATCATACATTATATTCAGACAGACAGACAAAACATCACTCAGCACACTAACTGATCTTTTGTGTACTTTACAGTAAAGACCAATACTGCCAATCTTTGTCATAATCATCACCATCCCTACTTTCAAATCCAAATCCACTTAGTCACATTCATTATTATGGACTAAACACCAACATAGGTTATTATCTACAATCCTTGCAATGATTGCTTCTGCTGTTATTCAAAGTGCATCACCACTGACACATACTGCTAGTAATATTATAACATCATGCTGCTGCTGTAGTAGTAGTAGTAATAGTCCCTTAGGTGCCCCTCAGTCTATTCTAATTCTCCAGTATGGAGTTACTTCACTAATGCTAAATATGCTGCTATCTGTTGTCTATAGTTGTCTCAGCATGTGAGCAGGAACACAGCTAGGCGCATCCGCATTGAGATGCCACCTGAAGCACACCAACAGGTCTTATTTGGAGACATATCAGATGCATGTCAAAGTTAAGGTGACTAGCACAAGTGGAAGCATTCCTAAAAGTGCCTGGGGCTAAGGGACACGTGATAATAGTGTTGCAGATGGCTCTGGGAGTGGAACTACATTTTCATCACGAACAATAATGCCTATGTCTCCTACTGCTGCTTTTGTTTAAATGCAAAGCATGGAGGAGTTTTAGTTGGAGATGACAAGCATTATAGCATCCCCACAGCCACTGTTCTTCTATATACTAGCAATCCATCCTTACTAGAACCAGGGCCGGATTTGTAATTAGACAGAGTAGGCATCTGCTTACAGGTGCACCCCACAGAGGGGCACCTGTCATTGGGATCGTCCTATGTTGCCACCCCCGCCTGGCACCGCACCATCATGGTGACACAGACACAGGTGGCACAGACCTGTAGCTGCTGAGCCCCCTCGTCGGATCTTTAGTAATACAGACGCTAGGAGATGACAGCAGGCACAGACCTCTCCTGCCGCTGGACCACTAGGGAGGAGGTAGGAAACAGACACTGGGGAGCTGGCAATGTGAGGGTAATATGGAGATAGTGGGAGTAATGTGCGGGCAATATGGAGCTGATGGGGGGCAGGATGGAGCTGATGGGAGCAATATGGAGCTGTTGGGGGCAATTTGAGGGCAATATGGAGCTGATGGGGGCAATGTGAGAGCAAAATGGAGATTAGGAGCATTGTGGAGGTGTCCAGTGGAGATTACCAATGGGGGGGGGCTTCAGATTTCTGTGCCTACAGGCTCCTGAGATGTAAATCCGGCCCTGACTAGAATGAAGTAACAAAAATGCACAAATGTAATCAAAAACTATGTCTGTTTAATGGCAAACTTGCCAAAACTGGTGGTTTATATGCTGCCCGATTCATTTTTTGAAAACAGAGGTTTTAAAGAATTTGTGTCATGTATTTCAGAATTTGCCAGGTTTATACAAGCAGGAGATTAGTGTCATGGGCAAAAGGACCTTTTCAAAGGGTTGCAGCTGTAGGATTCAGCATGCTAACAACTTTTACTTTTAATTGTGGGTTTCTCCATTTCAGTACTCAGCAGCAGTAGTAGTAACAGTGGGAATTCTCACAGTCATAGAAAGCATAGGAGGAAAATGGCATTGTTCATGCAGGAAATTCATTGGTGGTAGTGAAAAGGTGAACATTTTATTTATTTTGTGTGTGTGGGACTTTCAGGAGAGAAACCAGTAAATTGTGGGGCGGTTTTCTGTGACAATTCCCATAGAAAAGATGGACTTTATGCACATATCTTTTTGTAATACCACAAAGTTCAACTCTTTGATTCTGTGGCCTGTGTCTTAGCTCAGAGAATGAGATGTATTGGTGGATTAGTACATTTCACCCAGTGTCAGGCAGAGGTGGGGAGTGATATCATAAGAACCTGACGTGGACTAATTTAAAACAATAAATATCTTTATTGCTAGGATTTTGGTAGTGTAAAATGTTGGTGGATATATGTGTTAGTTAAAATATGCAATCATTTTTAGGGATTTGACATAGCTGCTTTAATCACTTGGATCCTAGAGAGGTTTTGCAATTGTTGGATACCTCTTTAGCATCCAAGGGATTAACATAATGTAGATCATTTTATATATTTATTTTTGAAGTGTGTTCCTATTAGCATTCAGCCGGGGATATCATTCTAAAGTAAACACATTTTATTTGCTTTTTTTGCCCAAGTGAAGTGCCATTTTGCCACCCTAAAAATTCCTTTGTCAGTCTAGTTTACAGTAAGCAGGTACATAATGTCAGGCCTTCGTAGACGTGGAGTGAATGTACTGTGTTTAAATAGATCGTGATTGCACAGGCTGAATGTAACCTTTTGGATGCTTATATTTCCCTATTGTGTGTACTTTGGCAACATCACTTCAACCTTACTGTGAATGTCAATCAAAGGATCACGCCTACACATGTCCTTTCAACACGTGCTGGAATTTGTGAACCATACACTGAATTTGAACATCTTACTTTTTTTTCCCCCTTAAACAGAAATATTTCCCAGAGACCTTCGGATGAAAGGAAAGTTTATAAAACACCTAACAGGTAAGATTAATTAGTGACTCGAAGGACAACTATCACCAAGCCTGGTGCTCTATGAGCAGATTTGTTCCCCTGGGGTCAGATCTGCTGAAGTATCCAGTGCTGCTTTGTAAGCCCATGGGTGAGCAATGGGAGGGCAGAACAATTGTCCATATAGACCCCCCATTGCTTCCTGTTGGTTCCATGAGAAGAGACTGTACTACAGTAGTATATATAATTTCCATATTATTTCTGAGCAAAATACCTCATTCAAAGTTATTATAAAACTATGATAATAAGATGCAGAACGTCCTTGTCCTGTCCATTTGCTGTTGCTAGTGGTATCTATGAATGGCTTTTGTAACTGATAGTTGCTCTCCATAGTCTGCAACAGCATCGGTATCACTATAAAATGGGCATGCCATGGGAGTAATGCAACTCCAAAAGCAGTTGCTATGTAATAAGTTTTTATAATTCATCTTGCAGCAGTGAGAGAGATTCTTAAAGGACATTTTAGTAAGTCTGCTCCAAAGAGAACATATTTCATTAAAAAGCCTAGGGCTAGTCTTTGCAGTCCCAAATAATCCCCTGTCAGCCATTCAGGGGATCAGAAAACTGCTCCCTTGGTGGGAAGACAACTCAGATGTCCTGGATTGAGTGTGCATTCTCCATAAACCTGCTATGTCATTCTTTCAAGACAGCTAGTGCACCTATACAATGATAGTTACCCTTTAAGCTGAAAGACTAACCTTCACACCTAGCTCTTGTGAAAGTGTTGTATATTAACAAATAGCCGGTCAGTGTTCCAGCTGTTCCTTGAGCCTCATCTGATAAAGGCTTAAAGGGATAGTAATACTTGAAAATAATTTTATTTTATATTGTAGCCCTTAAAAAACATTAAAAATAATATAAATCTCATCTCCAAAACCATAGGTTAACAAGTAAAGTTCCCTTTTCCTGGCTGTTTTAGCCAAGTCTAGTGGAAAGATTTGGAATTTGGTCCACAGATCAGCCGGCAGCTCTTTAGCAGTGCTGTTTTAGCCAAGTCTGCCATCTAGTGGGCAGATTTGGAATCCAGTCCACAGACCGGCCGCGGCTCTTCAGTAGTGCTGAGATCACTATCTTTAAAAAGAACTACTTCATTGGAACTGTCTACAAAGTGTGCCTGGCTTGCAAGCACACTTTGGACACCATTCCAATGAAGAAATTATTTTTAAAGATAGTGATCTCGGCACTGCTGTAGAGCCGCGGCCGGTCTGTGGACTGGATTCCAAATCTGTCCACTAGATGGCAGACTTGGCTAAAACAGCCAGGAAAAGGGAACTTTACTTTACTTGCTAATATCTCCCAAACCATAAAGGTTTGGGAGAAAAGACATATCATTTTTAATGTTTTTTAAGGACTACAATATAAAATACATTTATTTTCAAGTATCACTATGCCTTTAAGATGGGAAGACAACATTAACACATTATTAGTTAATAAATTACACTATCACAAGTGCTGTGAGTTCAGGCTGGTTTTTCAGATAAACTGCATATAAATTTTGCTCAGGCACTCAGGTAGATATAACATCATGCCCCTCTGTATATGTATTGTTTTAGATGTTTTTTTCATAAGATATACTTTCTGTTTAAAAATAAAAGAATAAAGCAGTTGTTCTTAACCAGGGTACAGTGGCACTTTAGTATGCTATGGGCATCAGCTTTGACTGCTACTTTTTTCATGAAGATTGTAACAGAAATGTAAATGTTTAAAGCTGAATTTTCACTACACTAACATAGTGCCGCAAATGATTATTATATTAGCACTATGCACACACTTATTGTTATTTTCAAGTATAATTGCTGCTTTAACGAAAAATATAACCTTCTATGCGGGCAGGCACTGCCAGGGATCTTGCACTGTCAGTCTCTTCCGATGCCTTTCGGCACAAAGGAATTCAAGGGGATGGACAGAGCAGACTCAGTGATGCTGGCTCTTCAAGATGCCTGCGCTGTTCCCCAGTGCCTGCCCACATAGAAGATTATATTTTTCATTAAAGCAGCAATTATACTTGAAAATAACAATAAGTGTGTGCATAGCGCTAATGTAATAATCATCTGTGGTGCTATGTTAGTGTAGTGAAAGTTCCACTTTAATTTGAAATTAAAATGTATAGAACCTATGATGTACAATCTGTTCTGTTTTTCTTATTGTGAAACCTAATGATAACAATAACGTGATGTGTCTGTTCCGTTCATTACGCCCTTGACAAATGGCCTGTAAAGGTCATGGGGGATCTGAAACAAAACCATGAGCTAGGGGTTCCTTGAGCAAAAACAGACTGAGAACTACTGGATTACCATTTTCAGCAAAATCCCTTGCACTGTCTATTGTTAATATATGATATTCACTTTTATATTTTGAATTAATGTTTCTTTTTTTTTTTGTGGTTCAGGTCGACTTTCCTTCAATACTCCGGAATGCAATAAAATTTTTCGCAGACTTTACAACACTACGAGAGACTGCACCACCCCTGCACGTATGTTCTAAAAACATATTTTCCAGCTCAAAAAAACCTTCACTCACTTAGTTTAACCTTTTGAGTGCCAGTGAGGTATTCAACTCATTGAACACCAACTTTAACCCTTTGAGTGCCAGGGGGTACGCAACGCATCGCAAAGCAATTACAAAGCAATGCGTTGCGTACACCTCTGGCACTCAAAGGGTTAATTATCCACTGCTATCCAGCTCTGGACACTATTATAGTTTTAACTCCTTGGATAGTAGAGAGAACTCTCTAGCATCCAAGGGGTTAACTACATATTGTAAAAATCCCTCATATCAGCCTACATTTTTTATTTTGAGACAATTTTAACCATTAAAGCAGAACTTTCATCAGATTACCATAGCACCGCAAATGATCATTACATTAGCGCTATGCGCACACTTAGCTTTATTTTCAAGTATAATTGCTGCATTAAATAAAAATATAACCTTTTATGCAGACAGGCACCGGGTAAAAGCGCAGACATCTTGAAGAGCCGGCATCTCTGTGTCTGCGCTGTCCGTCCCCTTCAACTCCACGATTGGTGAGTTGAATGGTGTTGAATGCTTTTGTGTCGAAAGGCACTGGAAAGGAGAGAGCTACTGCAAGATCCCAGCCATGCCTGTCTGCATGAAAGGTTATATTTTTGTTTAATGCAGCAATTTTTCTTGAAAATAGAACTTGGTATGTGCATATCGCTAATATAATTATCATATGAGACTCTATCTTCAGAGAGTGACGGCCAGGTTAATGCAGTCTGTGCGTCTGCGCCTTCAGTCCCTTAGGGTGCGTTTTGGGACAGTGCAATGCTTCTGAAGGGAGACCAGGACTGACAGCGGAGGCACGCAGACAAGATTAAGGATTTCTGTAGTATCGTGTCATTGTGTGAGGTAATACAACGATTATTAAAGGAGCAGTAAACTTTTTTTATTAAAAAATATATATTGTAGGGATTTTTCTATTGAGTAAAATAAGGGTATTCCCACTGCTGAGAGATTTATATTTCCAGAGTTATTACAGTTTAAACCCATGTTTTTTTACATTAGCATTGCCCTCTAGTGGTCAAATTCTAATTAGATTTCCTGTTAGATTCTAATGGAGAGGAAAGTCAGAAAAGTCGGAGACATACAGTTCTCCATAGAATGTGATAGAAACTACCTGTCACTTCCTGTCAGAACTATCAGGAAGTGAAAACAGGAAATTCACTTCCTGATTAGCTATAATTTTTGAATAAAACATCTGACAGCGATGGTAGTGACCTTGTTTTATTCAACAGGAAATGCTCTATAAAATATGTTTTCATAAAAAAAAGTTTACTGCTCCTTTAAGCTAGTTGCCACCTGCCTAATTATTGCAGGGAGACTTTACCTCTGGTGGTAGTTCCACTTTAATTAAACAATGTTTAATGACAGGAAGGTCCGTATTTATAATACACACATTGAAACATTAGCAATGCAGTAAGAATACTTGGTTGTCTGTTTAACCCCTTAGGGATCAGAAGGGGTGTGAAACACGTTGAAAAGCAATACATTACACAACCCTCTGGTCCGTAAGAGGTTAAATTACAAATAATACACTAACTACTTTATTGAGTCTAAGAGATTAGATTTTGGCCCAGCTAACATGACTGGGATTTTTAATTACAGCAAACTTTATTTATTTTATCAACAAACTGGCACGTGTCCAATTGAGAGCATTTATTTTTTTAGTCTTTGGGGAATAAGTACGATTCTTATTAATAATACAAGAAGAGAGCCAATTATTTATCCTCTGCAGATTATAACATTGACTTCTAGAAGGGCAAGTCAAAACACCTTGCCAGGCCATCCATGTCAGGATTGGATAGGATTCCCAGGCATTTGTGTTTTCTGTTTTGTATTTAGGTTTGGCACTGCAGTGCTTTGGGTTTTCCAGATCTGGCTCCGGAGTGGCTCCAGCGGTTTGGTTATAGCTTTGAAACTGCTCCAGCAGTGATGCTGCTTCATATCCATTGCTTAGATGTAGAGCCACTAATCCAATAAGGATGTCCGCTATATTGTCAGAGGCGGTTAAATGTGAGAAAACACACACACACACACACACCCTGCATTTAACAGCATAATAAATTACAACTACCATAATCCCCATCAGCCATAGGCTAGTGGAAAATGACTGTAGTTGGGCTCCAGTAGCTGTTGAGCCATTGACTGCCAGGCCAGTGGTAATGGGGCAGGTATCACTCTCACAAATGGGCATTCAGCCTGTTTTCCATCCCTATGACTGATGATGAGAGTTGTGGTCCCCAATAGCTGCAGGTTTAACAATTGACTGCTTCTGGTGGTTGCATGAAATGAGTAATTCACTACTGGTCTCACATAATGGAAGAAAAAACAGTACTGGCTCATGGGCCAGGCATGATGTGACTGAAAATCAGCTCTGGTTTTTATACTAAGGGAGACACAAAGGATACCAGACCAAAAGATTTCTTGGCAGTGGTCCCTAGGTGTTAAGGAATAAGGAAATTATACATAGTTTTTCGAATCATAGTTTGCTCTCCTGCTGAACTAACTGTCACTAATCGTCCCTTTTCCTTTTACTGATAATAGGGAGTGAGGAATTTGTGTGTGTGTGTGTCTGTGTGTGTGTGTGTGTGTGTGTGTTTCTGTGTCTGTGTGTGAGAGAGACTGAGAATGTGAGTGAAAATAACACAGGGTAATGTCTGGCTATCCTTGTACTGCTTCCTCATCACAGTCCAGGATTTAACCCCTTGCAACGCACTGCAATGTGTTGCATACCCCTCTGGCACTCAAAGGGTTAAGGATTTTCCCATTTGAGCACAGGTGGGCCAATCAAAATAAATTAGCCACTGATTAACTCACCTATGATTAATCAGAGAAATCCTTAAACCCTGGCCTGTTGATGGCCTTGCCCATCGAACTTGGACTCCCCTGCACTACATTGAAAGCAATGCTACCTCACAGTATCATTTCTGTTAGAGTGGTGCACTGTATAAAAGCTTTGCTTTGTGATAACACGTAAAACTCATCCTCTGCAGAGACAGTCGGAAGTTATATTTCTCTGTACAACAGCAATGCTTCATGTGCACATCCAGCTAGACCAAAGGGCAAAACCAAATCAGCCCATGGACTGAATCTGGCTCACAGGCTATATTTTGCCCATTTGTGCCCCAGACCTTTAACCCTTTGAGTGCCATAGGAGTACGCAACGCATTGTAAAGCAATGCGTTTCATACCACTCTGGCACTAAAAGAGTTAACCCTTTTAGTACCAGAGAGGTATCAAATGCATTGTAACTCAAAGGATTAAAGTGACTTATTGACTTCATATATTGTTCAAGGATTCACTATTGAAATGTCGCCCTCTATTTGGCGACCAACAAAACACCACATTTAAAATGTTGCCTGAATGAAAAGGACGACATCAGAATATCACCCGCATCAAAAGGGCGACATTCTGATGTCTCAGGCTAGAGTGTCGCCACCATCTGTGCCATAATTCTATGTTGCCCGATAAGGGGTCACCCTGCCAGGTAGATGCACAGCTAGTATAGTAGCTTCTGTTTCACAAAAGTAAAAAATTATTTCAGTTCTGGAGAATAGTAAGAAAATAAAACTCATACTCATTTAAATGGAGCTTTTAACCCCCTGAGTGCTAGAGAATTGATCTGGGTTTTCACTGCTTCACAGCCAGTGTCATCAAAGACAGCTAATTAACCAACAGAGCCACTCTTTTTCATCTCTCCCGGCAGCCATCTTCACAGATAATAATTAGTCTCAGAATTATGTCACCACAGCACAGAGTTCTGAATCACCTGTTGACACTGTTGTGACATAAAGCGAAACCTGCACCAAGCTAGATGAAAATGGCCTCCACATAGAGTTCTAAAAACTAGAGGAAGGACTGAGCCCTAATTTTTGAAGCCAATGTCAGTTCTCCATCTATTGTTTAGGTTTAGAACATTGTCATTCTCCAGGGAAAGAGCATGTGAACACATGTCCAATGACATCAGGGCAAGGCGGCAGGGCAACATGTTGCAGTATGATCCCCAAGTTGTCACACTAAAGCAGAGGAAATATTTTCTTCCACTCTTGCTTCTTAATGGCAAAAAGGAGATTTGGTCATCCTAATGATGTTTTTTGTGACAAAATCATTTTTGAGTGCCCAGGTTACAACAAATTATTGAAAAACTAAAAAAATATTTTCTCTTTCCCATATTTTGTGATTTAAATGTAAAGTAACACAAATTATTCGACCTCACTAGCATTCTAGGGATTAAAAGCCCCATTAAAGTGGAACTTTCAGACAATAGCCAGTCACCATGCATTCATTAAATGCATGGTGACTAGCTTGAAAATAGATGTGGTACCGTAAAAAAATACGTGTGTCTAAAGGAGTCCTTCCCGTTTGGAGACCAGAACTGAGGCTAGAGTGCAGACATCTTGTCTGTGCGCATGCGCTGTTGGTCCTGGTCTCCAAAGAGTAGACTGCTTTGCACCATATGGTCACCGGTAGGGACTGACGGCGCAGGCGCACAGACTTCACTAACCTGCCCGTCAGTCCCAAAACGGGACGGATTCCTTTTGACACGTATTTTTTTACGGTAAGACATCTATTTTCAAGCTAGTCGCCATGCATTTAATGAATGCATGGTGACTGTCTATTGTCTGAAAGTTCCGCTTTAAATCAATGGGAATTTGGTTAATTTTTGTTGTCCCCCTGTGGTGCAGTTGATTGACTCCAGCATTGCTTCCTCCAGCTTATTGAATTGCACGTGTTTCTACTAGTGGCTTGAATTCATCCTATATAATAATTCGCTAAAACGTGTGTAACGACACTATCATGTGCAGTAGAGACTGCTCCGCGTGCTGCAGTCATGCTCAGTAGCGACTGCCCGCGACCGGCTGATACAGAGCTGGACGCTCCTTCCTGTGCATGACTGCCCGCGACTGGCCGATACAGAGCTGGACACTCCTTCCTGCGCATGACTGCCCCGCGACCAGCTGGCAGTGGCACTGTGGTCCGTGTATCTGGCTCTTCATCTAGTCTTTGTATAACTTGCTATCTTTATATACAATATCTTTTGTCTCACACGTACCAGTTGGTCTATGGTAGTGCTGGAAAATAGTTGCCCGTTAACTGTTGTTGGACTACAACTCCCAAAATTTCCAGTCAACGATCCGAGAATGATTGGAGCTGTAGTCCAACAACAGCTGAGGACTAAAGGCTGCCTACTTGTATCTTTGAGGAGACAAAGAATGTGAGATTGCAGATTATTAAATATCTGTTATGTAAACTAAACAGTGAAATTAAGGCTGACGTTCTAAGATGCAATGGAGTATATCCAGAGCAATCCAATTGCACCACAGGGGACAACATATACATTCCCATGAACTTTAGATTGTAAGCTGTAAAACAGGGATCCCATGCCTATCGCTTCCTTCTGCAAAGCACTTGCGCAACCATGTATTTTCTGAAACCTTAACCTTTAGTGCTGTAGAGGTATGCACACCTTAGCTTCCTTTATATCCTGCTGACAATAGGCTCTCAAAGACCATTGGTGATTTTGGCTGCTCAACACTATGTATGTAAATGGAGCAGTTCTAGGATAGACCAACCACCATAAGGGAGAAAAAAAGCCCCATTTAAATAAATGCATTTTAATTGCCCCCTGTGTTGAAGTTTGTTACAGAATGAATCCACATCTTCTTAGCGTATCAGACTAAGTGAGGCTGTTCAACCAAAATTGTTGCCATTCTGGGGCAAACCAGCAATACCATAGGGGGCAAATAAAATATTCTCATTGATCTAAATAGGGCTTTTGGCATCTTAAATGCCGGAAAGGTCTCCATTGCATTGCAAATTAATGTATTGGATGCCTCTTTAGCATTCGTAGGGTTATCCCTTTCAACGCCAGAGGGGTAAAAGCACCATTTAAAAGGATAGTAATACTTAAAATGTAAAAAAAAAAGTGGCGTTGTTGCTACACCATCCTATGGACAGCCCTGATCTCAGGACCATAAATCTCCATAGGATAGTGTAGCAACCGCGCCACTGTACAATTTCAGGCCACTGTTATATTGCACCTAAAAAATTACCCTTGTTTTACTCAGGGGGATAAACCCATAAACATCTTTTTTTTTTACATTTTAAGTATTACTATCCCTTTAAATGGGAATTTGGGGAGTATAATTTTGTTCCATATGGCTCAGTTGGTTTGCCTGGGGATTTCTCCAGTTTGTTTTTATACACGCTGCCTATTTACTTTGTTTTGTACCTTCTTTGTATTCATTTCAACCCAATATTTTTCATGACAGATTTTAAGAGATGTGCCAGACTTCTTAAGAGATTGGCATACAGTCCCAGTTGCATGGATGGATAACAAAATACGGTAAGCACTTTATTTTTGTAAAACAGAGCTCTAATGCGTATTAACAATGACTCCATTGTAGATATTAGGAATGAGAATTCTGTTCCTTCATTTCTTTGTAAGGCTTTGTGTAAAAACATTCAAATGTAAAAATACTTTTTGTTAAAGGGAAAGTTAATACTATATATGTCTGTCTATCTATCTATCTATCTATCTATCTATCTATCTATCTATCTATCTATGTATCTGTCTATCAATGTATCTATAAGGCAAAGTCACATGCTGTAATCCTGTGTCTCTGTTAGACACACCCAGGGGTGTCAGTAGGGAGGAGTTATGCTAATTCATCCTTACTGCTGCCTGCAGGACCTAACCTCCAGCCCCAGCCACTAGTGAGTAAAGATATAGCTTGGGGCAGTGATTTACAAATACCTCAATGGACTGTGTCATGCCCTCTCAAATTCACTTGCTCTGTCTGCGTCATTCCCAATCCCCTCCACCTCTTCTCACTGTTTATTTGGCTCCACATCCCTCAGTGTGACATGCCCACTCCCCTCCACCTCCCTGTCTGTCACATGCCTGATCCTCTCCACTTACAATCACTGTTACAGGCTTGTTTCAATCCACATGCTTCATTTTTGAAAGGACATCCGCCAACGTGCAAGCCCAGGATGCCCTCAAGTCCTTTGTATAACTGCAAGCTAATTGTTGCGGTGGCACCATCAGCTAAATAGTGACAATCACTGGCAAATTTAAAAACAACATTCTTTATTAAAAACAGTTACAAAGACATGATACATCTGACAGAACTGATGTTAAGACTCATGATGCCTGGAGATGCCAAAAGCTACCCTCTACTCCAGATCAATGTATTTGAGTATACAACACTTAATCATGAATATGGAGCAATGAGTAAGAATTGTAGATGTGAAATTTGTTGATTTGGAGTGGAGGGTAGCTTTTGGCATCTCTGAGTATCATGAGTCTTAATATCAGTTGTCTCAGATGTATAGTATCTTTTTAACTTTTCTTAATAAAGGATGTTGTTTTTACATTTGCCATTGATTGTCACTGTGTAGCCAATGGTGCAGACCCAACGCGTGTCTTTATGTGTACATGTGTGCCATGGATTAGGTGTGCTTCTTTATGCATGTTGGAGTGGGATTGCGTATGTGTGTTTTGAGAGTCAGTATGTGTGGGGCAGTGTGGATGTTTGTTCAGAAGCAATACATTAGGGACCTCGCTAGCATTGAAGGATTAAACACCCCCCATATATCAATGGAAATGTTTATTTGAAGCCTGTGGTATAGCTTGTATGTGTCAGAATTGCTTCTCTAGGATCATGGAATCTCTGGTTATGTTCTTGCCATTCTTTCCAGCATCTTGCTCTTGTGTCTTCTGCGCCTTCCTCATCCTGTAAATGGAGAAATCATATTGACCAGACTTTATATTATTCCCATTAGAGTTAGAACCTTATCAGGTCAGTTAGCTGTTATCTAATAGGGCATCACATTACAGTACTGCATGAGTTAACATGGGTAATGACACTAGCACCAAAGTGTGCGAATAGTATTCATATTTTTATGGGTCAGTCCCTCCTAGGACCAAATTCCTCATAGGAGTGACATGTTCATGGGTCAGTCCTTCCAAGGACCAAGGTGCACTACTAAGAGGAAAAGGGTCAGACTGGCCTTGTTTAAAGGGATAGTAATACTTAAAATGTAAAAAAAAATATGTTGTAGAGTTTATCCCCCTGAGTAAAACAAGGGCACTCCCACTGCTGAAAGTTGTTTCATTCAAAAGTTATTAATTTTCAAAGTTGAATTTTTTAGGTGCAATATCACAGTGGCCTGAAATTGTACAGTGGCGCTGTTGCTACACAATCTTATGGACAGCTCTGGTCAGTTGACCATAAATCTCCATAGGATGGTGTAGCAACAGCGCCACTGCACAATTTCAGGCCACTGTGATATTGCACCTAAAAAATTCAACTTTGAAAATTAATAACTTTTGAATGAAACACCTTTCAGCAGTGGGAGTGCCCTTGTTTTACTCAGGGGGATAAACTCTACAACATATTTTTTTTTACATTTTAAGTATTACTATTCCTTTAAACTTGAATAACTTTGGAAAAACACATCTCTTAGCATTGGGCATACTCTTGATTTGCTTAGCAGGAAAAGCCTTACAATATAGTTTTTTCTTTTTTTTTTTTCAGTACAGTGCACTGGAAACTTCTCTAACATTCAAGGAGTTAAAAGTCCCATTTATAGCAATCATTTGGTTCGCCCCAGAATTACTTTAGCCTCACTATATTTATGGAATTTTTCTATTTGTATATTCTTATGTGCCCTGCTTTTGTATTCTATTCATTGAAGCCCATTCCTCTACCTTTGCTCTCTCATTGAAAGGTTTGAATGGTGCTTACTTAGAGAACACCTACGCGCTCTATATGGCTTGGCAGGAACAACTGCAGATAACAGATATCCAATTCTCTGACTGATGCCAAATCAATATATGCTTCTGAGTGCTGGGATACACACAGTCAGTTGACTGAGCAGGTGTCAATATAATATCCATCAATATAGTACTCACAAAAAATAGTACAGTGTAGTCTTCCAGAACCCCATGTGCAATAGCGTTTTATGAGCCCCCAAGATCTGTGGGACTTCATGTGTCTCACTGCTTTATATTGTGTAACTGTGATACATTACTCATAGATTATGGATTGTATGAGTCATCATATCAATTCTGACATTATTATATAGTTGATATGTTCAGGGCATGCTATGGTTCTGTAACTATATGTAGAGCCTTACACAGAAAGCAACGGATGAGTAATTGTGGAGCATATCATTTGTAACATAAGGAACAAATAAAAGAGAGTGCAAAATTCCCATTTTTTTTAAGTGGGGCTTTTAACAATTTTAACACTTTGAGTGCCAGAGAGGTATCCAGTGCATTGCACACAAAGGGGTTTACCCATTTAAATGAATGGAAATGTTTAATTGTTCTCTATGGGGGCAGCTGGAATTGCTACCCTTTTGCTTTCTGTGAAAGACCCCTGACCTTTGTCTTTTCCTTCCTGGAAGTCGATGCAAAAAGATTGCAATAGACAATGTACACAATCATAATTTTAAGATGTTTTCCTGTATAAAAATAAAAAAGTGTCATTAGCTATATATTCGTTGTTTTTAACCCCTCTGGCACGCAAAGGGTTAATGCTTTTGCTGCTTGAGACATCTACATCATTGTGAAACAATGTGCTGCAGATGTCACTAGCATTCAAGGGGTTAATATACAGATAATGAAAATAATGTAATAGAGTTTTGATTCTGTTTGTAGTGGCCAAGGTAATAGATTGGCACATGAAGTAGGGAGTCGTTTATATAATCACGTTAATATTTCACAGTGAAGACCTAAGAAGAAATGTAACAATACAAATTCCCAAAATGACCAATGATTTAACCCCTTGAATTTCTAGTGCATTGCTTTACAATGCGTTGGAGACCTCTGTAGCAATCAAGGGGTTAAATGCACACAAATCAATGGGAATTTAATTTTTTTTTATTTTTCCCTGATGGGTATAATCATCTCTCCACAATTGCTCCAATTTTGTCCTTAACACCTTAAGGACCATTGCTGTGCCAGGACCGTCACGGCGGACCAGTGACGGTCCTGGCATGGCATGGAGCTCAGGGCTCCCAGTGCAGTGAAAAAAAAAAAAGTCCCGTGGTCCTCAAGTGCCGGTTGCGCGTGTGCGCGTCGGTCCTTAAGGGGTTAAGAATATGACCCTGTGTAATTTTGTGACCCAGTTGCTTCATTTTACACTGTGGCAATAATCTGTGAATTGTCGCCCTCTTTATCAGGACTTGTAAATGTTTAATAATTGTATCTATCTGGAATGACAAACCTGTGGTAGATCTTGAAAGCTGTGTATCTCTTCTTTAAGACTATTGAGAGGTACACTAAGGCGTGATAAAGAGGTGATAAATCGGAGATAACTTCTCCAGGGAAATCAATTCTTCAAGTTATATGTTATTCTGTGGAGCCAATGCACTAAGATTTCTCCATGTAAGTCATCTCCACATTATGACCTCTTTATCACACCTTAGTGAATAACCCCCTACTGAGATAAACTAAACCTGAAGAAGTGACACTATTGTAACACTTGTAGTTTTTTGTTCCTACAAGATTTGCACTATATAACTGGACTGATAAAAAAAGAAACAATCCTTTTACAAATCTCTAAATTATAGAAACATAGAATTTGACTGCAGATAAGAACCATTCGGGCCATCAAGAGGCTGCCCATTTCATATCATAACCATACCTGGGAACTTCTTTTCTTTTTGAGCCCCCAGAGAGGGCTCTTGAGTTGCCGGGCAGGGGATGTCAGTGATGCGATTTGTGCCAATAAAGGGGTGGGGCTTAATTGTGTGGGTTGGGTTTACTCCTCATGTGTGAAAAAGTAGGTGGAGAGTGGGCAGAACAGGGTGGGAAGGAGAAGAAGTGGGAGGGAAGTGGGAAGGAGAAGAAGTAAAGGGAAGTGGGTGAACAGGGTGGGAAGGAGAAGAAGTGGGAGGTAAGTGGGAGGAACAGGGTGGGAAGGAGGGGAAGTGGGAGGAACAGGGTGGGAAGGAGTAGAAGTAGGAGGGAAGTGGGAAGGTGAAGAAGTAGGAGGGAAGCGGGAGGAACAGGGTGGGAAGGAGTAGATGTAGGAGGAAAGTGGGAGGAACAGGGTAGGAAGGAGGAGAAACCCATCACCACCAGAGAATCAGCCTCTGTCCCGGAGACCCGGTAATTCAGTCTGAAAACCGGAGTCTCAGGGGCAAATCCGGAGAGTTCCCAGGTATGATCATAACTCTATACCTCCTATACTTCAAATGCTTTCAGATCCAGTTAACCCTTACAATTCATTACTTCCCTTGCATTAAAGGAACACTAACACCTAAAAATTAACTGGGATTATACACAGTTGAATACCCTGTACTTCAAGGGATAGTAATACTTAAGTATTACTAATCCCTATAGGAAAGTACTACTAAAAAAAACATATTGCCCCCAGTGTCATCTCTCAAACCTTTATGGTTTGAGAGATGATCACTTTTCAATTGCCCTCCCCCTCCCCCTTCCCCGTAGTCAGCATGCTAGCTGACTGAAGGGAAATCCGGTCATAGATCATCAGGCGGCTCTGCAGCAGAGCCGCGATTGTGTTAATTTAAAAAAAAAAACTTTCACTAAAACGGTCTTCATTTCAGTGAAAGTTTTCTTTTTTAGTTAACCCGATCCAGCTGTGCTGGAGAGCCACCTGAAAGTTGTATGACTTTCTTCCCTGCAGTCAGCTACAACGCTGACTACGGGGAAGGGGGAGGACAACTTTAGAAGCGATCATCTCTCAAACCATAAAGGTTTGAGAGATGACACTGGGGGCAATATGTTTTTTTTTTAGTAGTACTTTGCTATAGGGATTAGTAATTCTTAAAGGGATAGTAATACTTCGTTTTAACTTTATTTTATTTTGTAGGCATTAAAAAACATGAAGAATGATATAAGTCTTATCTCTCAAACCTTTATGGTTTAAGAGATATTCACAAACAAAGTATCCCCCCCCCGTTCAACCAGATCAGAAGGGAGGTGCCCAGGTAGACTGCAGTGAGGGACAATCTTCAATTAAGATAAGGGAAAAACCTGAAAAGCTTGTCAAGGGGGGCAGGGATTTCATTGTTTTCATAGGAATAAGAGTGTCCCCTTCTGTTATCTGTCTGGTCATACAACCAGATTCACATCTGAGAAGAGATGACTTACACTAGGTAAAAGGGGCGGGAGGGGGAAACTTTGCTTGTGAATATCTCATAAACCACAAAGGTTTGAGGGATAAGACTTATATCATTCTTCATGTTTTTTTAATGCCTACAAAATAAAATAAAGTTAAAACGAAGTATTACTATCCCTTTAAGTATTACTATCCCTTTCAGGTTGGTTGTTTTCAGGCTGGTTGTAAAAATTGCGTGTTTATGTTCTGAAACCTAAAATCTAGTCTTAAATATGCTCTGAGGGAGCAGCCATTCCTGCCTTTTGCAGGGATCCCATTCATTGCCATGATTATCTGTGAATGGGCTGAGGAAAGATAATTGCAGCTCTGAATACAAACAGAGTGAGCACTAATCACAATAAACTGACTGACTTTACTTCGTATGTCTCAGTATAAACAACATTAAATAAATACTCTCTTAACAGGACAATTTACACATGATTTAAAAAAGCAAGTTTAGAATTATATGTTAAACATGGAATATATGAATAGTTAGTTTTTACATATGTTAGCAGTCAGTTATTGATATTTGTATTTATAAGTGATATCAACTTATTTTTTTTAGTTATTTTTCTTTAATTACCTTCTAGTCTCATCCCAGGAATGTCATATTATTGATCAGTGTTCTCTGCAGGTAAATATATAATGCTGTGGTAGTCAGTTGTTGGACTTCCAGGTGTTGTGGACTACAGGTCTCATCATTTCAACAAGCCAATGGCTGGTTGGGAATGATGGGAGTTGTAGTAATTAACAGCTGGATGTCTAACAAATAAATAAATCTAGGGAAAACATATGTGCATACCTTTGGGCAGTGTTTTCCAGGCCTGACTTGAAGCAATCTTTAACCCCTTAAGGACAGCGGTCCTAGGACTTTTCCGTCCCATAAGGACCGCTTTGATCTTTGCCGACGCGTCGTACACGTGACCTGTTGCGTGTATTGGCAAGCCACTGAAAGAGATTACTCCAGTCTTGGAACGGTCAATTTTAGACCCTATTTTTACTTACAGCGCTCCCGGTGGAGCTTTGTAAGTAAAAAGTACGTGACATACTATAACCGTCATCGGTCCTTAAGTATTTAAGGACCATGATGACATAGTACGTCATGTAGTCCTTAAGGGGTTAATTAGCACAGGAGTATGTGGCAGAGTGACTGAGCCACTCATTGATCCACCTGTAATCAGAGAGGAGATCCAGGAAACCTGCACTATTGGTGGGGCTTTGAGGACAGATATAGGAAACGCTGCCATAGACATAAGTTTATTGAATTTGGATAATTATATAGATGTATATTTTCAACCTATAAATAATTAAAACATGCTTACTAGGAATAGTGCTATTTTACCATTTTTGATATCAAGTTCACGAGCCTCTACTTTTGCAGATCTAGGGGGATGTAGTTTACACTGTTAAGTAAAATGTTCTTTTGCGTGCTAACATAACTGGGCCCAGGTATAAAGTAGACTGAATTTAGCAGGTCATCACTGTTTGTGTGCAGTATGTCTTAGGTCATATTATTTTATTTTGTCTTCTGACTTTCTTATCTTGAATTTAGCATAAGTACCTTGAATCCATTATTTAACGTCTTCTTTTCCTTCCTTTCAGCTGATGTGAATGCCCTCTGTCTGCAATATGTAGAAAGAGTCTGCAATACAGATGTCAAAAAGCTAAATAACAAAACAAAACAATTAGACTGTTCTAACATTGAAGAGGTTAACCCTTTGACTGACAGAGGGGTATGCAACGTATTGCAAAGCAATGCATTGTGTACCCTTCTGGCACTCAAAGGGTTAAAAGTCCCATTTAAACACAAGGGAATTTTGGTTTCTTCCCTATGGTAAAGCTGGTTTGCACCAGAACTGCTTGCGATCCAAGTTCAGTCCTCAAGGGCCACCAACAGGCCAGAATTTAACCCTTTGAGTGGCAAAGGAGTACATAACACATTGCAAAGCAATGTTCTGCGTACTGCCTCTGGCACTCAAAAGATTAAGGATTTCCCTGATTAAAGGAATAATTTTTCATAATAAAAGCAGCTCTAATTAATCATCATAGTATTTGGACTTTGGAGAGTGTTATTTCAATTCTGTCAGAGTTGTAGTTCAAGAGTAATTCAATGACAAAGTATCCCCCTCCTGCCCCTTTTACCGATGTAACACTGCTCAGCCAGATCAGAAGGGAGGTGCCCAGGTAGACTGCAGAGAGGGACAATCTCCAATTAAGATAAGGGAAAAACCTGAAAAACTTGTCAAGGTGGGCAGGGCTTTCATTGTTCTCATAGGAATAAGAGTGTCCCCTTCTGTTATCTGTCTGGTCTATGGACTGTATTCCACATCTGAGAAGAGATGGCTTACACTAGGTAAAAGGGGCGGGGAGGGGGAAACTTTGCTTGTGAATATCTCTCAAACCATAAAGGTTTGAGAGATAAGACTTATATCGTTCTTCATGTTTTTTTAATGCCTACAAAATAAAATAAAGATAAAACAAAGTATTACTATCACTTTAAGCACAGGTTAATCTTTGGCTCATAAGTTAATCATTGGCTCATTCATTTTGATTGGCCCACCTGTGGTCAGACAAGGAAATCATTAAATCCTGGCCTATCGGTGGCCCTTGAGGACTGAACTTGGACAGCCCTGCTTTTAGTATATCAGCCTCGCAGACTGCCTTCACAGACTGCAGGAAGAGGGCGCTCACAGCTTTAATAGGGGGATAAAAAAAACGAAATAGATTTAAATGGGAATTTTAACCCCTTGAAAGCAAAGCAATGCATTGGAGACCTCTCTAGCATTCAAGGGATTAAAAACTATGAAATGAAAATGTGGGTAATTTTTATTTGCTCTGTGGTGCAGTTGTTGGGGTTCTTAGTACATCTGCCTTACTGTGGACATCTCATAAGCTCTATTTTTTTCTCTTCCATTCTGGGGGATGTTTTGAAGATTATTTTCTATTTAATGGAATTCCTTAATGTGTTATCAGGCAACACCACACCTTTGCTTAATCTGTGCTGAAAGCTATTAAAATATTAATATCAATTACTTAAGCAATATTAACTCTTCTGGCAGCCAAAAGAGCTGTAACATGTTAAACACAGTTTCACGCCAATGAACAGGTACAAATACACTCTTTGTCTAAATAATTCATTGACACTAAATTATTGATTGCTCAGACATCAAATATATACGTTATTATTTTAACCCTTCGAGTGCCAGAGGAAAATGCTCTCAAATGGGTTCAAATTAATATCAACATGTTTTCATTAAATAAGGTTATCCATGAACAATTATACTGTCTTATAATAAAATATAGAGATACATTATTTATTTATTTTACCCCCTCGGATTGGAGAACTCTCTGAGACCAATGAGGTTAACGTTCATGGATCTTTCTATGGAAAGGTGCCTACAATACAGCAAGGGTAATAATATTTACCTGAGCAAAACTGAACAGTATTTGACGCTGATGTGTTTTATGACAAACTAGTTGAAGAGCCCGTTACACGGGCCACAGTGCCACTGCCACCCGGTTGGTCTGTATCAGCCGCGGCGCAGGCAGTCTCTACTGCGCATGACTCCAGCACGCGCAGCAGTGTCTGCTGCTCATGATGTGGCGTTACACACGTTTTAGCGAATTATTAGAGATGACTGACATTAGAGTTCAAAAAGATTTACTAGCAATATTTTCAAAGGCTCACAATGGAAGCTATGGTTGTAATGGTATATATATTAACATTAGTTTTTTTATTGTGGTTGAGTAAATAAGGCAATGATCTCAAAACAACCAACTGGGTCTGGAGTATATGGCTCAACTTTAACCCTTTGAGTGCCAGAGGGGTATCCATTGCATTCTGGCACTCAAAGGGTTAAGTGATACTTTGGCTGAATATTATCCATAACAATGCAGACAGCAGAAGATGTGTTCTACTTCCTTGGAAAGTTGATGAAAGGGAAACTATTGTTGAATTGCAGGTGTATGTGCAGGTACAATAGTTAAAGGGAAACAATCACTTTTTAGTAAAGGGATAGTAATGTTTACAAAATAGAGCAGCTCAGATCGTTTCCTATACTGAATAGTCCAGATGTCTGACTCTCTCAAAGATGATAGTGATAATTATGCAGCAGTTGTACAATGAATAAAACCCCCTCTCGCTCCTTTTCCCGTTCTGAAGCCGCCTTCCCTCAGATCCAACAGCGGATCACAAGGAGGGACAATCTACTGTCAGTATTAGGAAAGTCCTGTCTTCCTTCATCGAGTCAGAAAACTGACCCCTCAACTGGAAGTCTGTGGCTCATAAGCAGTTGCATGTGCATTCCCCATAGACCTGCTGTGTTGTCCTTTTTGGGCCTATGGTCCATGGTGTCCTGCAATGCAGGAAATGGAACCGCATGGTGCAGAACACAGGGGCAACATCAGGGGTGTCCTTTCAGATCACAGTTTTGGTCCTGTTTTAGTGCACTGGGTCTCAGAATGTAGCCCATGTACAATCAGCAAATCTCCCCAGTGGAGCTGGTTATACAACAGGACAACTGTGCCCTTAAATACATTTAGAGAAGAAGAACTGGGGGGAATTCACTAAGTGGTGATAAAGCGGTGATGACTTCTCCAATTTATCACTTCTCCAGTTCCTATGTTATTCTGTAGAGCCTATGCACTAAGATTTCTTCAACCATGGAAGATCTTAGTGAATAGGTTATATAGAATAACATAGGAACTGGAGAAGTGATAAACCGGAGAAGTCATCTCTACTTTATCACCTCTTTATCACCGCTTAGTGAATCTCACCCCTGGAGTAATTCTGGAGCCAACAATCCAAACCTTTGGGGACAAATAAAAATTCCAGTTGATTTAAAGGGACACTAACACCTAACAATGTAATTGGATTATAGACTTATAAGTTATTTATAGTTAGAATCTGTAAAATATAGTTAATATATGTTAGATCCCTAAAACCTAATCATAAACTTACAAAACAATACACAAATCCTGATGAGCCTTACCTGATTTATCAATAGTTTACAAATTAAGAGAGCAGCAAAGACTCTCTTGGCTGCATTTACAGAAAGTAAAGAAAAGAAAAAGTCGGCACGTTAGAGCCTCGTGTACACCAATAGATAAGTTGTGAGGTTTCTAAACATGCTGGTATCCATATGCATGTGCAGCATGCCTGCTGCATCAAGGCACCTCACACCGGGCAACTCCCTATATGCCTCAAATCTTTCAGTGATAGAGGGATACGCAATACATTGCAAAGCAACATCTATCTAGTATAACATGATTGCAGTTCTGTGATACTATATTAACTTCGCTTTCAGCAAAATCCTGAGTGACAAAATGGGGTATTCATACCTTCCTTAAAAGCACAATGTACATAAAGCTGCTAACTATGGAGGTGGGGGGAGCCAAAATCTTTCAAAATACATACACAAGTTCCACAAAAACCTGGTTAGCTCTACCTTACGTTCAACAGTGTTCAAATAGATACATATATGTGTATAGATAGGCAGGGCTGGATTTACATCTCAGGAACCTGTAGGCACAGAAATTTGAAGCGACCCCCCGTGGGCCATATGCACTGGATACCTCCACAATGCTCCTAATCTCCACATTGCCCCCCCCCATCATCTCCACATTGCCATCATCTCCCTCACAATGCCCCCCATCAGCTCCACATTGTCCTCACATTGCCCCCCATCATCTCCATATTGCCCCCATCAGCTCCACATTGCTCCCACAATGCCCCCATCAGCTCCACATTGCCCTCACAATGCCCCCATCAGCTCCACATTGTCCTCACATTGCCCCCCATCATCTCCATATTGCCCCCATCAGCTCCACATTGCTCCCACAATGCCCTCATCAGCTCCACATTGCCCTCACAATGCCCCCATCAGCTCCACATTGCCCTCACAATGCCCCCATCAGATCCATATTGCCCCCATCAGCTCCACATTGCCCTCACAATGCCCCCCATCAGCTCCACATTGCCCTCACAATGCCCCCCCATCAGCTCCACATTGCCCCCACCATCAGCTCCAACTTGCCCCCCATTAGCTCCACATTGCCCCCCCCCTCCCATTGTCTGTTTCTTACCTCCCTGCTAGGAGATCTGTCATCTGTCTGTGCCTCCTTTGGCACAGTCTTGTACCTGACGGAGCTCCCGCACGGTCTCCTATTCAGGAATGCAGAGCGCTGGGAGATGATGTCATCTCCCAGCGCTCTGCATTCCTAAAGAGGCGACGAGGGAGCTCCATCAGGTACAAGACTCGGAGGGTGGGCAATGTGAGTGGGTGCCGCCAGCGTAGCCAGTGAGGCGGCTAGTTTTTTTTTTTTTTTTTAAATATATTTAAAAAAAATAAAAAAATACAAATGGCAGGCGCCCCTCGTTGGCGTGCGCCTGTAGGCAGGTGCCTAATTTGCCTAATGGCAAATCTGGCCCTGTAGATAGGAGAGCAGTAAAGACTATACTTTGACTACAAATACAAGTAAACATCAGATCCCAACTCTGAGTGACAGTATGGTATCCAGTGCATTGGCTAGCTCTCTGGCATACAGGGGTTAACAGTGAATAAACTTCGTACAGACAACAGTGAGCTTTAGTTACATACTTGTGGACAAAAGCATGTGTAGCAAGCCTGCCAATGTCAAGGCATCTCACACTGGGCAAGTCCCTATCTGCCTCAAATCGGAAGGGAACATCTATTTCTCTGTCATCCAGTACAGGTTACTGGTAACTTTGGGTAGGTGTTCAGCTCCTTTAAGTAGGCAGGAACAATTCTGAGAAGTGACTGCTGGGTGGAGCCTACCTCCTCTCCTTAGCTTGCAGCTTGCCAATCCCCAAACAGTAAGATTTGTTCCTTGGTCAAGACAAAAGGCAAGAGAACAGTTCTGCTATAATTTTAGCTTTTTTATTATTTTTCTATTAGATATGGGATACCACCATTAGGCGGATTACCATCACTGACAATTCCCTTCACCCAAATGTGGATAGCTCAGTTTACCAGGTGCATTTGTGGACCTAAGCCCTGGGGGGAAAAATCTTGGCTGCAGGTTCATTCCTCAGGCATTGCCCACTGAGGCTTCTTCTTGATATATGGTAATCTGAAGATAGGAGACCTGCTGAAAAGGTGAGCACCCTTTGAGTGCTGAGGTCCACATGTCCCATGCTTCCCCTCCACACAGGGGTCTCATTTGGAGTTCCTATTACATACTCATGCACTCATTCGGTCTATCTGTATGTCTGTGGGGTGTTTGGAGCACATTTATGTGGTAACTTAACCCTTTGGCTGCTGGTTTAGCATCTCTTGGGGGGTTGTGGACACTTTCCCTACTGGGCTCAGTGTTTATTGGCTCTACTGACATGTTCTAGTGGCTCTTGGAGTGGTTTTACATTTTGGTATTCACCCTGTAAAATTTGTGTTCTGCGCCTTTAAGGCTCGCGATTACTGCATAGGCGCCAGTGCTCTACTCACTCCTATGGGACTTTACAGTTTGAGACGTATCTCTGCAACCGCTCCACGTAGCGAGGTCAGAGATGGCTCATTTGGTTGGTCTGCCCTTGCTCTGTTATCCGGTCAATGTTCTGGGCATGTTGGGGGGCTCAGGGGGCTTCGGGCACTATTGGGGTACTTTTTCAGTGAAACTACAATTCACATGAGCGCTTGCTTTGCACGCTCGTCTCTGATTGGCTCCCACTGCGGCAGCCAATTTGTGCCTTCTCTGATCGAGTATCCTACGCAGGGCTTGGACTCTTCTTCTCTCGTCAACAGTTTAACCCGTCGCCTACCAGATAAATGTATTTTAGTGTTTCTGGGGTGATTTTAATTATCATACACACTGTTTTTTGGGTGTTTCTGATACTTTGACTGTTTGACTCTGGGTGTCTGTGTGTCTGTGTTGCCAAATGCTCATTGCTCGTGTCACTCAGGGTTTCCTAGAGAATACTCAGGTCATGTTTGCCCAGCATGCGCTGCTGCCCATGAGTCTCGTGCAGGGACCTCCAGCCATGCACTAGAGCCAGTTTGGATGCAAGAGTATAAGGCTACTACCAGGGACCTCCGGTCTACCTTATAACTCCTTCCATCCACCTTGCAGGGAGTCTTCCACCCCTATCAGATCTTCCCTGCCTAAACCACCGGGTGTACCTGATGTGTCTGATTCCTCTGAGGTGGAATTATTGGTGGACTCTGATGATGAAGACTGTTCTGCTGTCCCTTTCTCTCAGTTCTTTGGGGACCCCTTTGAGGCTGATCCTGTTCCATTGGCTGAAGGCCTAATCAGGGCTGTGTTGAACACCCTGAGCACTCCCTTGATGTCCTCTGACCCATCTGATGTGTTTCAGGAGCCTGTCAGGCCCCATACTACCTAGTCAATTGTTAGTTTTCAAATCTTACTGGATGGGGATTGGCTAGCTGCAAGCTAAGGAGAGGAGGTAGGCTCCACCCAACAGTCACTTCTCAGAATTGTTCCTGCCTACTTAAAAGGGCTGATCACCTACCCAAAGTTACCAGTAACCTGTATGGACTAAGAGAAAAGGATTTAACAGGTAAAACTAAAATCCTCTTTTTATATAATGCTATAATAAATCAGTGTTACTATCTTACCTCTGCTGGAATTATGGAGGTATTTGTACCTTCCTTATTTGCATAAGCACTTGTGTACAGGGTTTCAAAGCTTCCTAAAATACATACAAAAAAGAAACATTGACACAAAAACCCAGTGAGCTCTACCTGACATCAAGAGTGTTCAAATAGTTACATGTATGTGTATAGTTATGAGTGCAGCAAATACCATATTTTGACTACACATACAGAGTAAACAAAAGTCTGTGCATCCGATGCCAACTTTTAACAATGACTAACCTGTGATTTACTACAGATAATAAACAGTGAGGTTTAGAAACAAGTTTGTGGCCAACATCCTAATCCCAATCCAAACTTGCAAAAACTGACAAATAAAGAAACCTAAATAACAAATAAACTATTATTTTACTTAAAAAAGGCAACATATGTTTTGTTACATTTCTCCTTAGTACATCAGTCTTTCTGCATGTGACATTTTATTTACAGACATTCACTTTAGCTCACCATGCATCTGGAAATGTAATCCTACAGGTCTGCAATAGAATCAGTGGAACCCTGCAATATGAATATTTACCAAGTGTCTTGCAGTAAAGGGGAAGTCTGGTCCTCTCATATTTACATTGATTTCTAGAGAATATTCCTGGCTAGTGTATGCTAGAGTAATATAAACAGTGAAATTATTATTTCTAAAGCACCTACAGATTCAGCAGTACTGTACATTAGTTAACCATTTGCGTGCCAGAGGGGTGCTCAACACATTGCTCTGTAATGTGTTACGTGCCCCTCTAGCACCCAAAGAGTTAAACAAGACAGTAGTGCAATGGGGTACAGTGTATGAGGATATTTGCACACAACATTAAAAGGCATGGGAAACAGAAGGCTAAGAGGGCTTCTCTCAAGAGCTTACAATCTATAGGAGGTCAGGGGGGATTTTTTCAAAAGGTCTAAGTGCTATGAGTTTCCAATCGGTCCAGCCACAGACTGACATAATAAGGAGTGGAAGGTGACAAGTGCTATAAGGAATGTTAATGTGGAACATTCAGCTGATAGAGGTATTCTGAGGAGTAAGACTGAAAGAACATTATTGGGCTGCAGTAGGGGAAGTAAAATAGTTTTTTCAAGTGTCAGAGTAATGTAATATAATGTAAGGGTGCTTTGGTCAAGAGCAAATCATTGGCCACTTTAGAAAGCATAGTTTCTGTTGAGTAATAGGAGTGGACTCTAGATTGTAGAGGGCCAAGAATTGAGAGGGACGTGAGATAGTCTGGTGTACACAAGTCTCTCACTGAGCTGTTAGGCAAATAGGAGATTAGAGAGCTTGGACACCAGTTACAGACAGGAGGGGTGACGAGGTGGGAGTAATCTGAGCACATCTGAAAGCATCTGGAAAAGTGCCAGTGGACAGAGAGAGATTGAAGATGGAGGTTATCTCTGGAGTAAGCACAGAGGAAAGAGCTCAAGTAAGCTGCAAAGAGATATGATCAAGAACAGGAACATTCTCCGATGTTACCAGGGCATATGCACCGAGGATGCAAGCAGAAGTTGAAAACTTGGCATAGAAAAAGGTTGGGTATAAGGAGGATGTTTGGAGATACATCTACTAGTATAAATCATACCTTTAAAATATATGGAAAGATCTTGGACAGCGAAATCTGTAGAGGGAGTATGTTGCTGGGGAAGAGAAGGGAGTTGAAGGTACTAAAGAGTGGCTTATGGCTAGATGACAGACAGGAGATGAGATAGGTGTAAGCTTGTTTATCAAGGGAGAGAGTATGAATGTATAGTTTTGTAAGTCAACAGTCTCTTATTTCTTCCAGACCTATTTGGAAGTTCAGGAGCACCTTGTTGATGTAAGCCAACTGAGTTTAGGTTTCTGAAGTTGCAGGGGGTTTAGGTGGAGTGACATGCACATGAGGTAAGATTAGGCTGCAGTTTAACTTTTGGAGGTCAGGGAGAGAAAAGTGTTATTTATTGGTGTTTAATTTTGACTTGATGAAGGGATCTTGTTCCTCTTGAAAGCTTGTTGTAAAAATGTAACCCCTTAATGACAGGTTTTTCTTTTTTTCCATTATAGCGAATGACTTCCTGGACTTACCAGGTAGGTCGTCTGTCACTAAGGGGTTAATGTTAGTCCAGTAAAAACGATGTTGTTACATACTTCGATACTCAGTCATTTGGCATAGGTATCATTATGTTATATATTATATTGTTCTTAAATACCTGAAAGGTATTTATGAATGATTGAAGAAAGTAGTGGCATAGGGTAGCACAGCAGATACAAGACAAACTGTGAAATATTCACCAAAAATGAACAATTAATTTAGGAGAGTATTTCTATCAGTACCAAAATATACATCTCATTATTTCTGTATATCAGAGTCAAAAAAGCTCCTCTGTCAGGTCCAGAAGTGGTGTTCCACAGGTGGACCTTTTGCTGTATTTACCTGTGGACAGGGACGTGCACAGACATTTTGGGGGGCAGGGGCTCAATTGAAAAAAGGGCCCTTCTCATGATTATTTATTCAATCTCCACATTGCCCCCCATCATCTCCATATTGCCCTTACATTGTCCCCTGTCAGCTCCATATGCCCCTATCAGCTTCACATTGCCCCCATCATCTTCATATTGCCCCTATCAGCTCCAACGTACCCTCACATTGCTCCCATCATCCCCATATTGCCTCCATAAGCTCCATATTGCCCCATCAGCTCCAACTTACCCTCACATTGCCCCATTAGCTCCATATTGCCCCATCAGCTCCAACTTACCCTCACATATGCCCCCTTCATCTCCATATTGCCCCCTATCAGCTCCATATTGCCATCAGCTCCAGCTTACCCTCACATACATTGTCTCATCATCTCTACATTGCCATCATCTCCATCTTGCCCCCCTTCAGATCCATATTGCCCCATCATTTACACATTGCCCCCCCAGTGTCCGTTTCCTACCTCTTCCCTGGTGGTCCAGCCACAGGAAAGGTCTATATGTGCCTCCTTTGGCACAGACCTGGAGCTCCCGCGCGGTCTTCTCTTCATGCAGAGCGCTGGGAGATGATTTCATCTCCCAGCGCTCTGTAATACTAAAGAGCCGGCAAAGGAGCGCAGCATCTACAGGTCTGTCCTGAAGGAGGCACAGACCTGACTGGGTGGTGTGGGGAGGGGGTTAGTGAGGGTGGCGAGGCAACTTTTTTGTTAAAAGGGCACAAGGGCACTTTGGACAAAAAGGGCAGGTGCTCAAGCCCCTCTTGGTGTCTATGCGTGCACGTGCCTGCCTTTGGAATAAGAAGTTCACTGATATGCAGAGCTATGGAGTGCTGTTTGCTAAAGGGAAAAAGTAATTTTACTAGCAATAGTTTGAGCAAGACAAGAGGGCTTTCACCCATTTTCTTTTATCACTCCCATTTAAACATATGGGCTAAAATACAGCTACACTGGTGACCCTGTGGTGGCACTGTGAACAAAGTAGCCTACTTATTCAGTGTAGAGCACTACCAACATCATTATTTTACTATAGTCTGCATGGAGAAAATGTAATTTAAGTTTAGTAGCTACAAGATTTTTCTATGTTCATTTCACTACTTGGTGACATATTATTCATACACTCCACCACTACATGGAAGAGCATTTTGTTTTACTTGGGGATCAGGCTTTTTAGTTCTGCAAGTTATAGGGTTCATCTAATTCCACCTTTATAACCTCTTTAGACAGGACCTGCATGTTTAGACCCTCTGAGTGCCAGAGAGGTATCCAACACATTGTGTTACAATGCATTGGATACCTTTCTCTCACTCAAAGGGTTAAGCTCCTGACACTCCCTAAGTCTGCTTTGTAAGGTAAACTTTCCCTTTAACTGAAAGAACAGATTTAGGGCCATATGCACAAATACGCTGGAAGTGGAGAGATTCTGGGGAAAAGCAATTGTGAGGAGACCTAGTATTTAGCTGGATAAAAACCTCACTTAACCCTTTGAGAGCCATACCCCTCTGGCACTCAGAGGCATAAAGAAATAGGAATTTGTATTTGTTTCCCTATGGCACAGTTGGTGTGCCCTAGCTGTGCTCCACTTTATACAAATGGCACCAAGGAGTGAATAATCAACTTGTTGGGAAAGCGCTGGATGGCAGATACAGTTTGGTAATGCCGTACGTGCCTTTCTATTGATGCGGCTGCATAGTTACTTAGATCTGGAAACACATTGTAGCCGGGGACAGTGCCCTCAATCCGGGAACTGGCCCCGGACACCAGGGATGTCTTGTCACCCTACCTGCTTCTGTATACTGTGTGTGTTATGTGATATGGGCCTACCTCTGTTTACTGTGTGTGCTACGCTATATGCACCTAGTTCTGTATACTGTGTGTGTGTTATGTGATATGCACCTACCTATGTATACTGTGTTATGTGATATGCACCTACCTCTCTATAGTGTGTGTGTGTGTGTGTGTGTGTGTTTGTCTGTGGCTGACAGAGAATTAGAAACGGTCTAGTTTCTAGGTAGCCAACCCTAGAGTGATCACATTTCCATCCTGCCATTCAGGGACACTGTGGAGATGAGAGTAGCAGCTCTAGTGCAGCTATGTGAGAGGGGTGACTGTACATCACTGGATATCAGTGTGTAACCTGCTCTTTCTGTGTGTAACTTGCTCCCCCACAGAGTTCTAAACACTAGAGGGAGAACTGCCCATTAACTGCTGTGACAGAAAGTGATGCCTGTGGAGGACTACAAGATAATATACATCACACCCAAAGCCTTAGACTAGTATTGCACTACAACACAACTGCACTATAGATCCTGTTTGATGTCAGAATTAAAGCTCAGTTCTCTCTCTGTAGTGTTCAGAGCTCTGTCTGGAGGCCATTTCCTGTAGCCCAGCTGAGGCATCACTTTCTGTCACAGTAGGTAATGGGCAGTTGTTCTTCTACTGTTTAGAACTGGTGTTCATTCCAGGACTTTGTATTGTCACTGAAGAAGGCTGCCAGGGACATGGGATACACACATAAATTCAGGGACTAAGTATGCATAGACCAATTAAACTGAATGAGCCACTAATAGGTCCACCTGGGCCATAGCTGGGATATCCTGAAAACTTGCACTGTAGGTATCTCTTGAGGATTAAGATGACTACCCCTGGCTAGATTTTTTTATATATCTTTAGATTAGGTAAAAGCAATTTATGTCAACCTACTGATATGGGATTACTTAGTATGTTATATTTTCATCAGTAGTTACAGGAGTCAAATTAACCCTTCAGCTATGTGTTGATTTCCACCCCGGTCCTGAAGGTGACACACTTATGTAATGATACAGTGCTATAAAGTAAATTATATCCCATAATCCTTTGAGTGCCAGAGGAGAGCACAACACATTGTGAAGCAATTCTTTGCACATCCCTCTGGCAATCAAATGGTTAACCTTAGACATACAGTAAATAATTCCTAAAACTGGGAGATGTCTGTAAAAATAATTGTGCTGTCACAGAAGTATAGCAGTTGAAAGAAAGGTGTCAGTAAAAAACATGTGGTTGTACCTCATTTTTTAAATTTTGCCAACAAGTGTAAAAAATTATTCAAGGATTGGTCTGTGATGCTAGGGAGGTCATACAGTGCAATGCTGTGTAATGCATTGGAGGCTTTGCAAGCATTCAAACGATTAAGTACCTGGAAGACGTGAAACGTGAGATAAATCAGGTTTCACAACTTGTCTTGGATATTACATTGTATCGCAGTGGTTACTTACAGATTATGTTGATTATTGGCATTTGGACAGATCTGATAGGGAAGGCCTGTTGCTCTGGGTGCATCCCAGTCAGACACTACTCTTTATTAGCAATAAAGCACATTTATTCATTTTCTCCAATACTGGTGTCCAAGGAGAATGAATAAAATGTTAACCCTTTCAGTGCCAGAGGGGTATGCAACGCATTGCTCTCTGGCACTAAAAGGGTTAAATTAGGTGTTGTGAAACCTTTCCAGTGACTGGAAGCTCTCAGATTTCTATGTGAAGAAACGCCAAAGACCCAGAGTCGGATTTACTAGAAACTTATAAGAAGCAATTCTGGAGTAAGCTATTTTCATTATAGGGGACAAATCGAAATTCCCCAAATCCCCATCAATCTAAAGAGGTCTTTTTAACCCCTTTAATGCTAGAGAGATCTCGCTAACATTCAAGGTGATAAATGCTCCATTGAAAGCAATAAAAATCTGTATTTTTCTCCTATGGATTAGTTGGTTGGACCCAGATTTGGTGCAGTTCTTAATTTAATCTCTTTCCCATGTTCAGAAAATAGCTATTTCCAAACTGTGATATAAATTTGTACTTTTAATGTCACTTTTTTTTAGATAAACTTTTCATAAGAAATAACTGCTCTTTTAATAATGCAGTCAGTCATGGGGGAACATTAGTAGTGAATATAAGACTTACATAGTCTATATATATAAAAGAAGACTTCTATGTGCCTGGCAAACACACCCAGGGGTGGCAGTAAGGAGGAGATACTGCTTCCACTGGGAGATTCAATAGGGGCGAGTTGACCTACCCCCACTATCCATCCCACCCACTACTATCCAACTGAGGAAAAAAACAAAATGTCTGCAACTCGTTCCTACACCACAGACACACAAAAGCCACACACACACCAGCCAGACACACAAGCCACATACACACACACACACAGAAAAGCCACACACATTTGCTCATACACCACAGACACACACACTCTCCTTCACATTGCGCTTCAGCAGCACAACTAAGCCACTCTCATTGTGCAGCATTCAGGGAAGAGTCTCAAGTGTGTCACAGTTATAGTGGAGGGGATGCGGGTCTCCAGCACATCCCTCAGCATGAAGAGTCTGAAGCATGTCACAGTTATAGTGGAGCAATGGCGGTAGTGGACACACAGCAAACGTCAGCCTTCCAGCTGTACTCCAGCACGCGCAGCGTCCAAGCCACTGTGGAAGGGAAGCACACAACCACAGCAGCAACGAACAGTCTGAAGTACCGCACAATCACATATTTGCTTCACCTGCGATCTTAAATTTGCCTTACCCTGATAGCAATGTTGCTGACCACTGTCCCAGCCTCCCCCACTTGTCTTCCTGCTCCGGAGCGGAGCACTAAGAGAAGTGGAGAGAGAGGCCGGCCCAGCTCTCAGCAACATTGCAATCAGGGTAAGGCAAATTGTGCGCTGTTATTAATGATCTGCAATGCAACAACACTGGGCACTGCTCGCCTTCTGATGCCTTTTTGTTAGCTGCTAACCACAGCATCGATGCAAATCTTAAAAACATAACATAAACTAATAATAGAGCTAGAACAGGGTGAATAACCAGTAAGTAGCAACCATGCAGTGACGCAGCAGCTCCTATTTGCAAATCCCCTGCACCACAGCCTACAGGGGAACTTGGGTTGTGGCACAGCGCTCACCCCTTCCCCCTTAAGCCGGGACCTTGGACTACCTCAGTGTACGGGAGATGGCGGCAGGGCAGGAGGCCACACGCTCCAGGGAGCATGGGGGTAAGATGTTTACAATGTCTTACAACCAGTCACTGCCTCGGTCAATGACATATGAAGTGCCGCTTCTAATGGTAAACTCTGCAGCTCCTGCTAATGAGAGTTGATGCTGGTTAAAACGAGGTTTAAATTGCCGATAACATTTACTATATACTATCCAAATTCACAGCACTGATGTGGCATTAACAGATTTCCCTTTAGCTGTGAAGCAACCAATCTGAGGGCAATTATCACAACCCAGTGAATTTGTATTACAGTATATAGTATATTTTATTGCCGCTTTTAACACTTTGAGTGCCAGCGTGGTATGAAATGCGTTCTGTACTACTCTGGCACTCAAAGGCTTAAACCTCCTTTCAGGCCGCATCATCTTCCATTAGCACAAACTGCAGAGTTTACCATTTAAAGGGATAGTAATACTTTGTTTTATCTTTATTTTATTTTGTAGGCATTAAAAAAAACATGAAGAACGATTTAAGTCTTATCTCTCAAACCTTTACGGTTTGAGAGATATTCATAAGCAAAGTTTCCCCCTCCCGCCCCTTTTACCTAGTGTAAGCCATTTCTTCTCAGATGTGATATGCAGTCCATAGACCAGACAGATAATCAGAACAATGAAAGCCCTGCCCCCCTTGACAAGCTTTTCAGCTTTTTCCCTTATCTTAATTGAAGATTGTCCCTCTCTGCAGTCTACCTGGGCACCTCCCTTCTGCTCTGGCTGAGCAGTGTTACATCAGTAAAAGGGGTGGGAGGGGGACACTTTGTCATTGAATTACTCTTGAACTATAACTCTGACAGTATTGAAATAACACTCTCTAAAGTCCAAATACTATGATGATTAATTAGAGCTGCTTTTATTATTAAACATTACTATCCCTTTATGTGCCACTTCACTTCTCGTTGGCCGAGGCAGTGACTGGTTGTAGGACATTACTTCTTAAACCTTGGTCTTGTACTATACTGTTTTTAAGCTTACCGATATGTGCAAACCGGGGAGAGTAAGCTCAGTGGGGATGTGGGGTCACTGTCCCAAGGTAAAAGGATTCTTATGAGGACTGTTTAACCCTTTGGATCCCACAGGGGTATGTAAAAGGGTTAAAGCCTAATAACCACTATGAGTGAAAAGGGCACAATCCTCCAATATATAACCTCTACTACAGTTATAAACAGTTAAGTCAACACTATGGGAGAGGGGAAGCAGCCGCTGAGGAATGGGATCACAGAGGGGACATCAGGGAGCGAGGGCTGGGACTACAGGAGGAGAGCAGGGAGTGAGGGCTGGGCCCCTCATAACACACACCCTCATGGCTCACGTGTGTGTATCTGTGTGTGTCTCTCTCTATATGTATGTGTGTGTGTGTCTGTCTCATTCTATGTATGTCAGTGCATGTGTGTGTTTGTGTGTGTATATGTGTGTATGCATGCCTGTTGCATGTTTGTTTCTCTCCATCACTGTTGCACCACACACACTTACACCCAACACCATATGTTTTCTAACATTCACTGCACACATATTACACATTTCCTGCATAACATGGCGGGCAACGCCGTACCACATTGCTAGTTCTTAATATTTTTTAAAACTTACAATACTAAATAAACTATAAATTAGGTATTACTACTATCCCTTTAACCCCTTAAGGACCAGATGACGTGCTATGACCATCACGGTCCTTATACCCTTAAGGACTGGGGACGGTCATAGCACGTACGTACTTTTTACTTACAGCGCTCTTAGGTTGGTCAGGATGTGGGTATAGTAACATAACAAAGTAACACCCTATATAATAATTTGCTAGGATGTCTGTCACGATGCAGTCATGCGCAATAGAGATTGCCTGCATTCGGGCAGTCTCTACTGCGCATGATTGCATCATGTGAGTGAGGCGACGCAAGACTGCATCGTGTGGAGCAGTGAGGTAGCGTTGTGGCCTCTTTACCCTTTGAGTGCCAGAGGGGTATGCAATGCATTGCAAAGCAATGCGTTGCGTACCTCTCTGGAACTCAAAGAGTTAACATTACCTGGACCTTGGCACATGTACACGGGCTTTTACACTAGTAGTAAAATAGTTGATAAAGCTGAAAAAAAGACATGTATCCTTCAAATTCAGCCCATGCCATATCACCCCTGTTGAGGATAGCAAAAAAAATAAAAATGTACGCAATTTCCAATTATGCCCCAATTGAGCAAAAACAATCCTTCCTAACTCAAAATGGCAGTTGAATATTTCACTGTATCAACACCCTATCTGCTTTGAAGACAACTGCAATAATTCTCAATATTGTTCTGTGCTAAATAGGAATCCATTACTTATTTTGAAAACAGATACAGTATCTGCAAACACATCATACTGAGGTAAATAATTCCATAACTTTACTGCCCTTACTATAAAAAAAATTCTACTTTGTTTTAGTGAAAATCATCTTTCCTTAATGGACAACTTCTTGTACTTTGCTTAGCTCTTTGCGTAAATAATTCCTTGGAGAATTATTTGTATTGACCTCAAATATATTTGAAATAGTAATCATATCACCCCTTAGACGTCTCTTCTCTAATGTAAACAAATCCAGTTTGGCTAGTCTATATTTATCACTCAGATCATCCAATCCCTTTATCAGTTTTGTTTCATGTCTCTGCACTTTTTCCAATTCAATAATGTATTTTTTAAGAACTGGTACCTAAAACTGTACTCCATATTCTAGATAAGGCCATACCAAAGATTTATATAGAGGTAGAATTATATTCACATCCTGTGCAACTATACCCGTTTTTGTGCAGGATAGGACCCTATTTGCTCTTGCAGCAGCTGAGTGACACTGCACGTTGTAAAGTCTATCGTCTAACAGTACTCCTAAATCTTTCTTTAATGAGGATGTTTCTACAACCCTTACATTTATTTACACTAAACCTCATCTGCGACTTTTCCACCCATTCACTCAGTTTATCCAAATACTTCTGCAAAGAAAAAACATCCTGCTCTGTATGTGTTTCATTACACAGCTTAGTGTCATCAGCAAAGATAGAGGCATTACTTTTAATACCCACTTCTAGATAATTAATAAACACATTTATGCAGCAACCTTTTGTGAGGCACAGTATCAAAGGCTTTTGCAAAATCCAAGTATACATCAACAGCAATCCCCTTGTCCAAATTACTATTTACCCTTTAAAAATGCAAGTAAATTAGCTTGAAATTATCTATTCTTCATAAAACCATGCTGTCTCCTACTACTAATATTGTTGATCATCACATCCTGAATACTGAATACTGTGAGTTAGTAAGCCTTCTAATATCCTACCTAGTACTGAAGTCAAAATCATAGGTCTATAATTTCCTGGTTTAGATCTTGCCCCCTTTTTGAATAATGGTACTATATCAGCTTTCCTCCAATCACAGAACACTGTGCCCGATGAAAGTCAATCAATAAATATTAAGTATAATGGTCTTGCTATCAAAGAAATAAGTTCCTTAAGAACCCTTGGGTGAATGCCATCAGGTCCAGATACTTTATTTGCCATAACCTTTTCCAGTCTTTTTTTGTACTTTGTCCTCTATAAGACATGTACACAACAGAAGTAATTATGTGATTATTTTGAATAACTTTTCTCATTTTCAATTTTACCTATCCTAATTGCTTGTCTGCAGATTTTATAACATTCTTTGATTTTTTTAAGTGATGCATCTGACTCTACTGACTTAATTTAAAAGCTTGCTACTTATTTATCATTTCACTGCAAACCTTTTTAGTAAGTCACACTGGCCTTAATTTGCTCCTTTTATACCTATTCCCCAGTAGTATATATTGCTAATAGGTTTCTCATAAAAGTTTCAAAGAATACCATATTGTGGTCACTGCTACCTAAATGTTCCCTTATCTTTATACTGTTTACCATTGTCAGAATTGTTTGAGAGCTCTAGGTCCAGCAAGACCTATTTTCTAGTTGGCTTCTCTTCTAGTTTGGACATGAACTGGTCTTTAACCTTACTTAAAAAATGATTCCCCAGTCAATTTCTGAGTAATTGAAATCTCCATTACGATTACATTTCCTCACCTAGAAGCCTTTTCCATTTGCATTAACAGTTGGGCTCCTTCAAACTGACCAAGATCCAGTGGCTATTAACATTTTTCTTTTTATTATTTATGCCCCCAGTGTGTATTTCAACCCACATAGTCTCTTTATTCTCTGCACCCTTCATTAATATCTTAACTTTCACTAGGATTTAAGGTGTGTTTTCTACACTCATGCCTTTCTCTAATTCCATAATATCATTTATACTGTCTTCCCCATCCTGTGTTGTATCCTCCCCCTTTCCTAGTTTAAAGTCTCCTCTAACCATCCTAACCCCTAGCACCATAGCTCCCTTTCTGCTAAAAAGGGTAATCCATCTTGACTAAAAAAGATTGCCCCAAGGGAAAATATATCACTATATTCATGCACTTAACTCCCTAATCTCCCATTTTCTTTCTGATGTGACACAGGTAGTACTTCAGAAAATGCTACCTTTGAGGTAATTTGCTTAAGCTTATAACTTAAATCCATGAAATTCTTTTTAACGGACCTTCATTTTCCACTGACTTTTCTAATAAAGTCTGCTATACCTGTAGTCACGCATCGTGTGCATGCTTCCTTAATGACAGACTATAAGCAACCCGGTAATATTTCATTAAAGGTATTTGCTAGACATTTTATTCAATGGCTTCATTGACTTATTAACCTGAAAGTCAACTAGTGCTGAGAATTCTACTGGTCCGTACGAGCAAGTCACATTTATTAAAGTAAATGGTGCCCAAATTCACAAAGCCTTGGGGATAAGGTAGGCAAACATAGGAAAGGCCTTGCGTGAGTTAACATACTAAGAAATACTGTAATATATCTTTGGAAGGGTAACAGAAATATTAACTAACAAAAAGATCTAATATAAGTGAGGAATACAGATCAGAGACAGATGTCTAGAACGGAATCGACAACCTGAGGATTTCCAGCTGTAGAGGTGATGATGGGAATTGAAGGGCCTCCAGCTGCCCACTCCTACTTTGGAATCAGCTCTCTACCTTTCTCTTCCATGTATTAAAATAACAATGACATCTTATAAAACCACCACTTCCAGTGGAGATTTTTTTAAGAAGAAATGCATTGGGTCACCTAATTTTGTAGTGTTGCATTGTTGGTGGCATGTACTGGTGTAGTTCTCTGGTGGTCTCATAGAATACCAGGTAAAAAAAAATCATACCTGATCATTGATCTCACAACTGATTGTAAAGCAGCTCTACTCTGAGCAGAAAACCCTAATACATCAATCAGTTTAGTCTGAATATGTTCCTCAAATAAATCTTTAATTATTACATGTTATTTCTTTGAAGACTTCAGTGGTGCTATCCATGGTTACATACATCAAGGTCATCCTTTGCCACAGTATAACAATAAGAATTGTATAAGCCTTCCCAACTTCAAAATGGGTATTAGACTGTTTACCAGAATTTTGTTTTGATTTACTTATGCATACTCATAATTCTGTATGTTTCCTTCTGCTAGAAGTACATCTAATTTTCTCTTATCTGTCATTACCACATACTTTGGCAAGGAATGCCACAATTTAGCAGTTCTTACTGTAAAAACCCTTCCTCTGCTGAAGTTGAAACCTCCTTTCCTCTAATCTTAAGGGGTGTCCCCTACTTATTTGATCAACCTTGGAATGAAAATATAACTAGAGAGATCCTGTATTCAACTTGCATATACTTAAACAATGTAGAAAGATCCCTTCTTAGGTATATTTTCTGTAGGAAAGTTTGGCTATACCTTCTTCATTCTTCAAATCATCCATTCCCTTAATTAATTGTATTGCTCTTCTCTGTACTTTCTCCAGTTCTAGAATATTCATTTTCAAGACTGGTGCCCAAAACTTTATTGCATATTTGAGGTGCAGTCTTACCAACTATTACCAAGTATTTGTGGCAAAATAATGTTATTCACTCTCTTAATAATTTTATTTTTGCTCAGTGTATTCTTAAATATAATCCCTTATTTAACCATTCAATCAATTTTGCAACTACTGAGGTCTAACTCACAGGTTTATAATTTCCAGATATAGTTTCCATCTTAAAAAAAGGCATCACATTGACTTTACATGAATCTTGTGGCATCTAGCCTGTGGTGATAGTCTTTAACCCCTTAAGGACTGGCGGTCATGGGACATTTCCGTCCCATAATGACCGCATAGGCGCACTTGGACGCACCGGTACATGTGACCTGTCACGAGTATCGGCGCGTCATTATGAGGCCTGATAGAGATCGCTCCGATCTTGGAGCGGTCTATTTCAGGCCCTATTTTTACTTACAGCGCTCCCGGTAGAGCGCTGTAAGTAAAAAGTACGTGACGTACCATGACTGTCATCGGTCCTTGAGTAGTTTAAGGACCGCGACGGTCCTGGTACGTTAAGGGTCCTTAAGGGGTTAAAGATGTAAGAGTGGTCTTGGTAGCACTGCACTAATTCCTGAATAACCCATTGATATTTATCATGAGGACCAGGTGCTTTGTCAGTCTTAATATTGTCCAGTCTGACCTTGACCTCTTTTTGTGTGAACCCTATATATGATAATGATATGGCTGTAATTGTTATTTGTTGAGACTCTTGTACTATTGCTTGTTCCCTTGTATATTCCAATGAAAAGAATGCTTTCAAAACATCAGCCTTTTCCTTATCCTCCATAATCAACTTACCCATCTAATTTTTAAAGGTGAAATTAATTCCCCCTTAAGTTTTTTTCAATTTATGTATTTGAAAACCTTTAGAGAATAGTCTTGCTCTTCCTTGCAATTATGGGTACAGTTACTATTTTTGCTAACCTCTTTGACTTTTTACAATCATTGTTTCTCTGGTTCCTCAAATTTAAATAGTCTAAATGCATTTTCACTAGTCATTTCCTTCTTTATACTGGCATTTAATCAGATTGGTTGTAATCTACTTATTTTGCATTTGTCCCCCATGTTGAATATATTTCTCCAACCTAAATTTAAATTGTGACCTTTTTCCTCTGCTTTTTTCCTTTTCATAATCCAACCTAGTCTGTGTGTTGATACATTGATACTGTTAATATTTTGAAGTTAGTCTATTTTGAAGTTAAGAGTTAGAGTTGAACCTATACAGCTCTGCTTCTTTAAACCTATCTCACTGTTTCCCAAATGTATACCTATTTTACTATTGGACACCGTGTGTATGTTATTTGTTACCACTAAGTCCAATACATTGGTATTATACATTGGTATTTCTTCTTGGCACTTAAACCATTTTGGAAATGAAGCTATCAATAAGCATGCTCGTAAACCTGCTTCCCTTAACACTCTGACAGGTCTCATAGTTAAAATCTTCCATAATTATGGTATGCCCAAGATATGCAGTTTTTCCATTTGCGATAATGAGATAAATATTCTCATCAATATTTGGTGGTCTGTAGCCTATAGCTCTCAATATTTATAGCCAAGTCATGTGAATCATCCCACCATGTTTTAGTTATACCAGTAATATCCAAATGTTCATTAACCACCAGCAATTCCACCACTCCTGTTTTCCCTACCATACTTCTTTCATTTACCAACGTACAATTAATTTTGCTGCCATTATGTATTTTACAAACTACTTGTCTTTTTTCTATATCTGAATTTAATAGGAGTTCCTCCCATTTATTCCCACCCTCCCCCATCCCAGGATCCATTACTTGAATCTAGTGCTTATCTACATTCTCTACCCCATTTTTACTAGCTATAACATAATTCCCCCATTTCCGAGTTTAAAAGCTCCTCCATACCTCTAAGCATTCTGTCCTCTTAAAGGGATAGTAATGTTTCATAATAAAAGCAGCTCTAATTAATCATCATTGTATTTGGACTTTGGAAAGTGTTATTTCAATACTGTCAGAGTTATAGTTCAAGAGTAATTCAATGACAGAGTGTCCCCCTCCCACCCCTTTTACTGATGTAACACTGTTCAGCCAGATCAGAAGGGAAGTGCCCAGGTAGATTGTAGAGAGGGACAATCTTCAATTAAGATAAGGGAAAAAGCTGAAAAACTTGTCAAGGGGGGGGCAGTGTTTTCATTGTTCTCATAGGAATAAGATTGTCCCCTGCTGTTATCCACAGAGAAGAGATGGCTTACACTAGGTAAAAGGGGCGGGAGGGGAAACTTTGCATGTGAATATCTCTCAAACCATAAAGGTTTGAGAGATAAGACTTATATCGTTCTTCGTGTTTTTTTTAATGCCTACAAAATAAAATAAAGATAAAACAAAGTATTACTATCCCTTTAACACAGCAATTCCCTTTCCATTTAGGTGCAATCCAACACTACCATACAGATTGTATTGTAAAACAAAGTCAGCCCAATGATCTAAAAACCCGAAACCCTCCTTCCTACACCAATACTTTAGCCATGTATTAATCTCCCAGTGCCTACACTGGTACATAGCACTGGAATTATTTCAGAAAATGCTACCCCTGATGTCCTTGTCTTGAGCTTGCACCCTAGATACCTGAAGATTTGAAGATTAATTTTGTGGAACCAATTGACAGAATACATTCATAGGGTGGAATGCAAGAAAGTAGAGCATTCACTATTTGTAAATGTTTGTGCTGTGTGTAATTGCTCACATTTTGATGCAAGAAACATACTAACGCCTTGATGAAGAATAGCACATGATCCTAAGCTAACCACTGTGCCTCAACCTCCATGAAAGCTAAACCCAGCTTGTATTAATTCACACACTGTGTGCGCTTCTTTCCTACCTGGGCATCTCCTTAATCGCAACCATGGGGTTCATTATTAGAAGGTGTTACTTTTCCATAGATTTTTTATAATTGTATATCAATATTTGCAAAGAGGAGTGCTACACTTTCTTGAATATTTATATTATATTCACCAATAGCACCTCCATCGATAGTATGCCAAATTTTTACTTCTCTAACTCATTTATTGGTCATAGCTAAATTTTCATATGTAGCTATTTTGATGAAATGCACTTTTTTAACTTTTGTTAGTGTTTCAATCTAGAGTTCCAACGGCATTGCATATCCCTCTGGTACTCATATGGTTATATTTGTGAGCTTTGTTTTGCAATATTTTTATTGTCTTTCTCTCTCTCTCTCTTACTCTCTCATATCTTTGTGTGTATGGGACTATTAAAGGATATGTAAATATATTTATGAAAAAATATATAAATTATAGGCTTTTCCCCGCTGAGTAAAACAAGGACTGCTGGGAGACATTTCACTAAAGTTGATGAAGGTCATGAAGCAATGGAACTAATACTATCACATTCTGGGTAGACCTGTAACCAAAGGCTTATGTCTCCCATATGCAATAGGAAAACTGTCTGGACACAGAGGGGGGAGAATGTATGATGCCAACTCTACACTGGACAAAACCACTATCTTCCTCTGGTGCTAATACATATACACTACATAGTATGTTAAAAATACAAAATGTATAATAAACAAAATGGCACCTTAAACAGACACAGAGATTCCCAGATATATAGTCCACTTATCGTTGCTGCCACTCTCTTGTAAACCTCCGGCACAGGATCTCCACCTAACATGTAAAGAAATACAAAAAGAGAGAGGGAAACCCTCTGTTTTTTTGTATTTCAATTCTACAGTGGGCTTGTTATTAAGCCTCTATGCCTGCCTAATGCCAATTTACTAAGCTACGTATGTAAAAAAGCATCCCTTTTATACCACTTGTACCAAAGGCAATGAGGCAGTCTGCATGAGTTTTAGGGTGTTTCATTAACAAGAGCCAAGATGTACGTCATGTAAAATAACATGGAGTATACAGCTTGGTCTCCATCCATTTCAAGTTACACTGCACATGCTATGGGGCAGGAGTGCGGTGCTTGCTAGCATTAACCCTTTGAGTACCAGAAAGGTATCCAATGCATTGAGTTGAAATGCATTGGATACCTCTCTGGCACTCAAAGGGTTAAAACACTGGCAGAATATGTCGGGTTGGATGTATTGCAGCAATCACATGCTGTAGTGCACACCCTTAAGTATAACAGCTGATGTTGGAGACTGTTGTTAACAGTTTAAAGTAAAAAAAATAATAATAATTTGCAGTTTCAACTGTATTAACTTTGTAACGCAGCAACTCCCATCAGTTAGCATATCCTTGATTTCCTCAGCAAGAAGAATCCTACAACATATATGTTTACACATTTTTTTTTTATCACAATACAAATTGTGAGTGCCAGTGGGGTATGCAATGCAATGTGATGCGTACCCCGCTGGTATTCAAAGGGTTACGTCCTTAGATGCTAGGGAAGTCCCCAACACCCAACACATTGTGAAGCAATGTGCAGGAGACCACGCTAGCATCGATGGAGTTAACCCTTTGAGTGCCAGAGCAGTAAGCAACACATTGCAAAGCAGTGCATTGCGTTCCCTTTTGGCACACAAAGGGTTAAGTGAAGTTGTACAAGTTCAAATATCTCTACTGATTGGCATCATGGACTTTCACAATACCAAAAATGGTCACAACATCACAAAATGTCAGGGGATTGTACCGTTATCCGTTTGTACGCACTGTATGTGTCCTGGAGCGCCGAGGTCAGCCTTGTACAATGAAGGCACTTCTGAATTAGTCATTTACTTCCTTATCTGTCATTCATTCATATAAATGTGTTTACATTGTTTCACTATTTGCTTTGAAAAGTAGTAGTCTAATTGAAACTGGCTACTGCATGGCTTTCCCTCTAGAGAAGTATGAATAATTGATTGTGTGTAAAGAATGGATAAAGCTCTTTCATAACCATGCTGAAATGCCATTTATTTTTGATAAACTATTTTGCCGTTGCTTTTATATGTTTATCATCAGCCTGTCTACTAAAGGCATACATGAGGAAATATGTTTTTAATCATGGCTGAACAGCTCTGATAATAATGTTTGTACAAATCAATTATTTATTTTGTAGGAGTATGAGAGTTTCTGAATGTGCATTTGGAGATCTGACCAAAATACAGGAGCAGCCTAAAAAAATGCTAATATTTCTTAGCGCTATAAACTAGGGGCGAATATATAAATAAAAAAAAAGCTTTTTGGAGCCAAATACAAATTCCTCAGATCGTCACGTGAATTTAAAGTCCTTATGTTGAAATGTGTTGGAGACCTCTTTGCTATTCAATTAAATCAATGTTTTTTTTTTTGGTTTTTTTTTCCCAATTTGTCCTGTATGGAGCACTTAGTTTGTTTCAGAATGTATCCACTTTTTTGGACAAATAAGCATAGCTGGGAACTCTCCAGATTTGCCCTAGAGACTCAGTATTTTGCTACTAATTACCGGTTCTCCGGGGCAGTGGTTGATTCTCCGAACATGGGGAGTTTCTAATGAAACTCTTACCACTTCTGCTCCTTCCCAGTCTGTTCCTCCCACTCCCGCCCTCTTCTACTCCTTCCTCAGCCTATTCAGTATACTTTTTCTTCATTTTATAAGCTCCGTAACCCTCACGATTAAGCTCCACCCCTTTCTGATGCAAATTGTGTCATTTTTCTCCCCCAGCAGTACCACAGGACTCTCCTTGCCAGGGAGTCCACAACAATAAGTTCTCAGGTATGCATATAAGTACCTTGGTATTTGGTTATGGTTAGCACAAATGAATTCATTGGAGCATATGTTCTTATTTCTGATTCTAAAAGAATGCCACATGGGACAGTACCATTTTTGCAGTTTCCTCTTCTTTATTACACATAACCTATTTCAATGTTTTGTTTTCTTAAAAATTAAAAAATAAGAATTTTTAACAACCTTTAAACTATATAATGTTTTGGTGCCCTCCTCTGTGTCACATGTAAGAGCTGGAGAAGTCAAACTTTGATTATTCAGCTGTTGGAGATTATAACTCATAACATCCAAAATCCAATAGCTGGCTGGAGACGACATTGCCTACCACTGACTATAATCCTACCTTCAAAAATAAGACCTTGGTGGCAACCTAGCAAATAGTAAAGCCACCAATAATGTAACTGCAATTGTCTGTGATATCTACAAATATGTTAACTATGTTTATATACAGTGTGACACTCCGTTTAAGAAACTGACTTAGACCTTGTTTGTTTTCAGACAGTCAAATTTAATTATGAAAAAAATATATTTTGTACGGATTTTCCTGATAGGTAAAACAAGTTAAGATACTACAGTCAAAACCTTTATTAAACTGCAGTTTGTTTTGTGCTCACTAGATGGCACTGTTGCTATCATTTTCTATGGCAAGATTGAGTCTAATCCTCATGAGAGCAATATATAAAATCGGACACTAGTAGAGCAAAAATGATACCTTTATTGGCTGAGTGACTTCGGATGCAAGCTTTCAAGTCAACTAGGTTTCTTCTTCCAACATAATAAGAATGAAGGCTGAATGCACAATATATGACTTTAAAACTCCTGCTCATAATTTTAACATCTAACCCCTTGACTGCCAGAGAGGCATCCACCACACTGCAACACAATGCATTGGATACCCCTGTGGTACCCAAAGGGTCAAATACTTCTAGCAGAATATTCTCTATACTAGGCTCTAGTAAGGACTAGAAAATGCTAACAAGATGAAATACCTTTTTCATTCTCCACTGAATGTGACCAGAGATAGCTAGGTCTGAAGAATGTATGGGTTAACCCTCCAAAAACTAGAGGGTTGCATAACCCATCACTTACAATGAGACTTTCAGCCCCATGGCATCCAAAAATATTTTATTTTGTGGATAATGTAACATAATTTCCTTATTAAACAGTTAAAGCCACAGTTCAGAGTGTTAAAGTGTTAGTAATGTCTAAAAAAAACTTTTTTGCATTTAGAAGAGCTTAAAAAGCTGATCTAAATGCAAAAAAACGTTACTTACACAGAATCCCTTCATTGGAATGGTCTAAAACGTGTGGAACACGGCACATGTTTTAGACCATTCCAATGAAGGGATTCCGTGTAAGTAACGAGATCTCGGCACTTCTCAAGCGCCTCTGTGTCGACCAACATGAATCTCCTGCTGACAGCTTTACAGCTGTCAGTAGGAGACAGCGAACTTTAAATGCCCTTATCTCTTAAACCATAGCAGTTTGAGAGATACGTTTTTTGCATTTAGATCAGCTTTTTAAGCTCTTCTAAGTGCAAAAAAGTTTTTTATAGACATTACTAATACTTTAAACTTGGTTATCTGTTTATACTTCCAGATCTTTCTGTCTCTCTGTGTTTTAAAACTTCCCATCAGTATTGTCACTTTGAGATCTTTAATGCTGTGATCAGTTCTGCAAAAATGCTGACCCATGGTGTGTCTCCTTTGATGTTCACACTGGACCTGTGAGAATTCATCCTTTTTATCAGGGTTTGTCCTGTCTCAGTCACATATAGTCCTGTTTGGAGACATTTCACACACACGCACACATGATGAAGTAAACAACATTAGATGAGCCACAGGAGAATGTGGTCTTGATATTGTGGTTTCTGTGGGAGTGTGGTATGGGTGCTTTATCTGTACACATGTGTGCACAGGTTCCACGTGTCCTTTGTAGACAGACGTACCATCTGCTGTTGCATTCTTACGTGAGCTGTTCACCACCAGTTGTTTGAGGTTGGGCACTGTTTATAGGATAGGAGCGGAGGTCTTGAGAGAATTCTTTTTAATCTGTCACCAGTATATAGGATTTTTTGGAGTTCTTTTTGAGATTTTACACATTAGTTCAGTCTGTGGGTTATAGATTAATACTAATGGCACACCAGTATTTTGCTATGGTTGTTTGTATTCCAGGAGATCTCTTCTGGGTACAATGATGACTCTTTGAATTTGGATGTCCATGATCTTGACATTATATCCATGACTGATAAACTCTCTCCTGAGAATTTTAAGATGTTTATCTCAGAGGTCTCGGATCATATGTGGCTAGACTTTAGGGCTTGGCTGTAAACAATAGATTTTTGTGTGTGTCTGGGATGGAAACTGTCATTTCTGAGATAACTAGGCCTGGCTGTTGGTTTGTGGTACTGAAATGTCCAGATGGAGTTGTTACTGGTTCTGGAGTTGTAAGTGATGGGTTGTACACCCCTCTGGTGTTTGGAAGGTTAACCCATACATTCTTTAGACCTAGCCATCTCTGGTTAAATTAACTGGAGTGTGAAAAAAGTAATTAATCTTGTTCACATAAGAATATTCTGCTAGTAAAATTTGAGCCTTTGGGTGTACGCAAAATACTATATGCAGTATGTAAAACACTGTACACAAAATGTTACACATAGTACACAAAACACTGTGAGCACAACCCTATAAACAAAATGCTATGCTCTACACGCAAAACACTACACATAATATGTTGTACACCTTTTTGGAGTTGAAAGGGCTAAGCACTGAAAATTCAACAATCCAGTTATTAACCCTTTGAGTGCCAGAGGGGTATTCATGGCATTGCAAAGCAATGCATTACTTACCCCTCTGGCACTCAAAGGTTTAAAAACATTGCCTCCTCTCTGGATGTCAGGAGAATATAGTCCTACAGGTAAATCCACTTTACATTTTTTAACCCTATTAGTTCCAGACATTTTTTAACCCTATTAGTTCCAATGCATCAGGTTGCAATGCGGTAGATGACACATAATGGCTACTCCATTTTAGGATATCTTCTGTAGTGTCTTTTTTCATAATATGTATATACAACTAGTTGAAGAGCCCGTGTACACGGGCCACAGTGCCACCCAACAACGGCCACGATGCAGTCATGCACAGTAGAGACTGCCCACACCACGGCTTATAACGGAGCCGGGCACTCCGAATTCAGACTGTAGTCCGGACTACGGTCTGAATTCAAAGCCCTGCTCTGTTATCAGTCGCGGCTCGGGCAGTCTGTAGTGTGCATGACTGCATCGTGTGCAGCAGTGTCTACTGTGCATGATGGCTTCTGACAAACACACATTTAGCAAATTATTATATAGGATATATCATCCTATAAAATAATTTGCTAGGATGTTTGTCATGATGCAGTCATGCTCAGTAGAGACTGCCCACGTTCTGACAGTCTCTACTGCGCATGGGTGCATCGCGTGAGTGAGGCGACGCAAGACTGCATCACATGGAGCAGTGAGGTAGCGGCCCCTTAACATTACCCGAACCTTGGCCCGTGTACACGGACTTTTACACTAGTATATATATATATATATATATATATATATGTAGTATCCTGATTTTAGATATGCTATTTGTTCATTTTTATTGTGTTATATTGTACCCTATATATAATTCGTTTTTTTCTATTAAATGTATTATATTCAATGGAGCTCTTTTCCTTTTTCTGTCTTTCTAGGAAGTGCCTTAACCCTTTGTGTTCCATAGAGGTAAGCAACCCATTGCTTTGCAATGTGTTGCTTACACCACTGGCACTCCAAAAGTTAAGGGAGGGCTGTCATCATGGCTGTGATTGCCTAGGAAGCTATAGGGAGATCTCATCATCACCATCCTCAAGTTTGGCTGTTGGGAATGTGAACTCCGACAGCAGAGGCAGATATCGCAGTTTAGTACATGTGGGGTGTGCCTCATTAATATATAAACATACCCACATGAAAACGACCATGGTTCTTTAAAATGAAGTTCCGTATGCAAACGTGCCATTGTTAATAAAAAGTAAACCTGTCAAAGGCACGGCAGATTCATGGCGATATCGGAGGATTGGTGGTAGATTCACAGGGATATGATGGTGAAGATATCTTAGTGCATTCTGTAAATACCACTTTGCTGCCATATCACCACCCTGGTTACTTATCTTCCTTTAGTGTTTTGGACAACAATTGGCACTGTTACCAACAGTTTCATTAAAGAGAAATATTTGAGCTGTAAAAATGTGTGAACAAATACAGACTAATAAAACTTTTGGGTGTCAAGGCAATGCAGTGAGAAAAAAGGCATTATATAATTTAAGAAATTAAACTAAATTCACTTAGTATAATACACTTATTTATGTGACAACTTAAACCAACTTATGCTAAAGAAAACATAGAGTTGTAATTATAAGAAAGAATTCATCTCAGGGGAGCCATCTTGTGGTTACTTCACTTGTCAGCAATAGAGCTTATATACATAGGAATGACTGATAAAGTCCACACTGCTCAGTATGTTGCCTTCTATTCAAAATGATTCAATCTCATGTTATTCTGAAGTTTTGTTTTTCATAACTTGGAGAGTGGTATAAAGAGGGCTTTTTTGACACCCTTTAAGGACCAGAAGGAAATTGAATGGATTACAAAGGATTGTGTTGCATGCCCCTTTGGTTCTTAACTCTTTGAGTGGCAGAGTCCACACACTGGGGGAGATTCAGTAGGCGGTGATAAAGTGGTGATGACTTCTCCAGTGATATTACTTCTCCAGTTCCTATGTTATTCTATGGAGCTATGCGCTAAGATCTCAAAAGTTGAAGAAATCTTAGTAAATAGGCTCCATAGCATAACATAAGAATTGGAGAATTGATAAACTGGAGAAGTCATCTCCACTTTGTCAACTCTTTATCACCTCTTAGTGAATGTAATAGAACATCCAGCGATAAGGTGGGTCTCAAACACGCCTAACTACATCCTGTGCATGGAATTAGTGTTAAATATCATACTATGTCAACAAACTATTACTATTAATCCTTGTAGTGCAGGAGAGATCCATCGCATTGCAGTGCAATGCATTGGATAACTCTCTAGCACTCAAAGGGTTAATTTCTTACATACTATTTATTTAACAGAAATTATTTTGCTTAATTATCTGTAAAACAAACTAAAGTAACAGAAGCATTTTACTGTAAAGTAACAGTATTTTATTTTTTTTTATTTTAACCCTTTCAGTACCAGAGGGGTATGCAATGCGTTGCGTACCCCTCTGGCACTCAAAGGGTTAACTTTACATATTCTGTAAGTACATAATATGTACAATCTATTTGCGTATATGTTATTTTTTTTTTTTTTTTTTTACTTCAACAGGGTTTTTAATACCCTGAATAATTTCATTTAATAATGTACCTAGTTAAAAGTGAATTAATTGTGTTGTGTCTGATCTCTCAAACCTTTCTGGAAATCATTCTCTTTAGAAAGAAATACTTCATTTGAACGGTCTACAGCCTGGCAAGCACACTCTGTAGACCGTTCAAATGAAGTATTTCTTTCTAAAGAGAGTGATTTCGGCTCTGCTGAAAAGCCACAGGATGGTCTGCAGACCGGGATCTCTTTCTGTAAGACAGAAAGCTGACGTCAGTGCAAGGTGAGGGAAGGGGAACTTTGTAAGCTGATATCTCTCAAACCATAAAGGCTTGAGAAATCGGACACAGTGCAATTAATCCATTTTTTTTGCTAGGTACATTATTTATGTATTACTATCCCTTTAACGTTAGATTTCTCTGACAGTTTGCTTTCTGGATCATAGTTTTTCAGAGATTTCTGGTTGACAGACCATCAAATCAGGATGTAATACAATGTTACACTCTCTTTGCAGCTCTGAATGCTCTGTGCACTTTCTATTTTACATTGTTTATTTTTTTTTCATTGTATCATGTTCCCTGACAGAAAGCTATCTGCACACAAATCCAGGGAGCTCATGGTCAGGGGTATAAAATGTAAAAAATAAGGTTAAGAAGAAAAAAAAAAAGAAGAAAAAAAGGCATAAGCGATTTGTACATATTATACAATTTCAAATGTGTAAAAGCCAGGATGAAGGGTTAGTATTCCATTAAGATGACAGGCCCAGTTTAGACATAATTAAACAGAAGTGTCACAGACTCTGACAAAATAAATGTTAGTAAATTCTGAGATTGGAAGTAAGCAAGAATTACATCACACACGTTCTCATACCCATGATAAGGGATATATAGCCCTTTAGGAAATCTCTCTCATAGAATCACTATATCATTTTTGTTAACTTATCACAGGGTGCTAGACTCCCCATTCATCACTCAACAGTTAAAACATGTATGACTAATGAGTGATTTATGTCTCTAAAGTAAAACTAGCAGTTATTACATATGACATGTTAATGGCTATTTAAAACATTTTTAGTACATACGGTATGTGATCCTTCATGGTGACAATGCAGTTAGATATTTGATAACTGTTTTTTTTGTTTTGTTTTGTTTTACAAGATATTCCATTGATTTTCTATTCAATTTGCCTAAAAACACTCTGTAAAGGAACACTGACACCCATACCTGGGAACTTTTTGGTGTGGACTTCTGTGGTGCTGCTGGGGAAGAAAAATTATGTGATTTGTGTTAAAAGGGGCGGGGTGTAAGTGTGAGTTGGGGTGGAGCTTATAAAATTAAGTAAAAGTATAAAGAATAGGCTGGGGAAGGAGGAGAAGTGGGTGGGAGTGGGAGGAACAGACTTGGAAGTAAAAGTGGGTAGAGTTTCATTAGAAACTCCCCACACCCGGACAATCAGCCTCTGCCCCGGAGACCCGGTAATTAGCAGCAAAAAATTGAATCTCTGGGGCAAATTCCCAACTATGCTAACACTTACAAATGAACTAGAGTTATAAACAATCAAATACCCAGTGCTTCATGCTAGCTGGCCTAAAATCTACTCTTACATGTGCTCCAAGGGAGCAGACATTCCTACATTTTACAGGATTCCCACTGATTGTCTTGGATTATCTGGGAATTGGATGGGTGGGATAAGATAACAGCCTTTATGAATAAAAGAACAGTGACCACTAATCACAATCACACTCAGCTCTAATCTCTCAAAATACACAACACAAACAACATTAAATTAAACCTTTGAATGCCAGAGACTGATGGGCACCAACCTGCCCGTCAGTCTCTTACAATAAAGGATTTCTTTATAATGGGCTACATTTCAGAGGTAACATATATATTATAAAGCTAGTCTCTACCTGCTTAATTATTGCAGTGTGACTTTATAGCGGGTGAAAGTTCTGCTTTAAAAATCATATCCAGCAATTTCATTATTTTCTGATCTTGTACTTTTTAAATGTCTTCATCATATAAATTTAATTTAGTATGTGAGATACACATTGCAAAACATAAACACAATCTGACAACATGTACTACAAATTCTATAATAATCTTTTAGTCAATTTTTCCAGATCCAAAGGAAAAAGTTATTTAATGAGCCAAGAGATTAAAGCAGTTTGAACAATTTATAATGCATGTTTTGGATTCAACATTCATATATTGAAGCTGACTTTAAACTCTCATTTCAACTTATTAAGTCTTCCGTATTGATTTGTTTCACTGTGATTGGGAACATGTGCTACTGCTTTCAATGAAAATTCTGTTTTGCATTACAGTCGTATTAATTTGTGTGTCTAATTTCAGTTTTTCTTTCTGAACATTCAAATTATAGTAAAACCATCTGCCTAATCTCAACGTTCTCAATAATGGACTGAAAAAGGATATTAGTGTTATTCTGATGGATACAGTTATTAACCCATAGATGCTAGGGAGGTCTTAATCACTGAGCAATGTTTGAGTCCTGTCTAGCATCTAAGGTGTTAAGCATACCCCCTTGGCACTCAAAGGGTTAAATGGGACTGTCACCTAACAATAAGGTACTTTTGAAATAGCCTTCAAAAGTAGATAATATTTACTTTTGAAATATTTTATTTAACCCTTTGAGTGCCAAGTGGGTACATTGTATGAGTTTGGACAGCTGTACCCGCTGTGCCAAGCTCGTACGATGTACCCACTAAAATGCGGTCACTGCATGAGCCGGTATAACCGGCATGCAGTGGCCGCATTTAAAAAAAAAAAAAAAGCTGGGCAATCGTGGGGGGACATGAGGATCACTCCTCATGTCCCCCCTGTTATTGATCTCCCAGCCGATCGCGCTGGGAGATCAATAAAAGAAGAGGAGAAGCGCAGCAGAAGCGCAGCTTCTCCTCTTCCTTCTCTCCTACCCGAACTTCCGGGTAGGAGTGGGCGGGACCGGGGGAAGCCTCCCAACGTCATCAGTGACATGTCACTGATGACGTTGGGGAAGTTTCCCCGGTCCCATTCACTCCTACCGGTGGTAGGAGTGAAAGGCAGGAGAGCTTTTGCTCTCCTGCAAGTCGCCATATTGATCTCCCAGCCGATGGCTGGGAGATCAATAACTGGGGGGACACCAGAAGGGGTCCTGATGTCCCCCACGAGGTCTGAGAAATTAAAAAAAAACAAAAAAAAACAAAACAAACGCTAAGTAGCCCTGTGAGTGCCGCAGGGGTCCCCAGCACATTGCTTTGCAATGTGCTGGAGACCCTTGTAGCACTCACAGGGTCATTTTTTGGGGTTTATTGTTTTTTGAAAGACCTCATTGAGGGGATCAGGGGGGATCCTGATGCCCCTCAATGAGGTCTATTATTAAAAAAAAAAAAAAAAAAAAAAAAAAAAAAAAAAAAAAATTAACCCTGTGTGTGCCACAGGGGGGGTCCAATGCACCCCCCCTCCTGTGGCACACACAGGGCTTCTATCATTACTTTGTTACTAGAGATTGTTGGGGGGCCATCAGGATTGGTCCTGATGGCCCCCCAACAAGCTCTGATTACAAAGTAATAATAATAATAAAAAATTAACCCTCTGAGTGCCAGAAGGGTCCAATGCATTGCTTTGCAATGCCCTGGAGACCCATGTGGCACTCACAGGGACATTTATTTTGATTCCTTTTATTTTTTTTTTTAAGACCTCATTGGGGGAATCAGAGGGGTCCTGATACCCACCAATGAGGTCCATAATAAAAAAAAAAATGTAAAGAAAAAAAAATTAACCCTGTGTGTGCCACAAGGGGGGCCAATGCAGCCCCCCTTCTGCGGCACACACAGGGCATTTATCATTACTTCGTCATCAGAGATTGTTGGGGGGCCATCATGATTGGTCCTGATGGCCCCCCAACAAGCTCTGATTACAAAGTAATAATAAAAAAAAAAATGAACCCTCTGAGTGCCAGAAGGGTCCAATGCATTCCTTTGCAATGCCCTGGAGACCCATGTGGCACTCACAGGGACATTTATTTTGATTCCTTTTATTTTTTTTTTTTTAAGACCTCATTGGGGGGAATCAGAGGGGTCCTGATACCCACCAATGAGGTCCATAATAAAAAAAAATGTAAAGAAAAAAAAATTAACCCTGTGTGTGCCACAAGGGGGGCCAATGCAGCCCCCCTTCTGCGGCACACACAGGGCATTTATCATTACTTCGTTATCAGAGATTGTTGGGGGGGCCATCATGATTGGTCCTGATGGCCCCCCAACAAGCTCTGATTACCAAGTAATGATATAAAAAAAATTAACCCTCTGAGTGCCACAAGGATCCAGTGCATTGCTTTGCAATGCGCTGCAGACCCCTGTGGCACTCACAGGGTCACTCTGTTTGTGGACATATATATTTTTTTTACTAAGACCTCATTGGGGAGGGATCAGGGGGTCCTGATGCCCCTCAATGAGGTATATAATAAAAAAAAATTAAATCAAAAATTAACCATGTGTGTGCCACTGGGAGGGGGGGTTCAATGCAGACCCCCTTCCTGTGGTACACACAGGACTTTTTATCATTACTTTGTGATCAGAGCTTGTTTGGTGGCCATCTGAATACAAAGTAACGATAAAAAAAAATTAACCCTTTGTGTGCTGGACACCCCTGTGGCACATAAAGGATTTTTTCCCCCTTTATTTTTTATTTAGACCTCATTGTATGGGTTCTGATGCCCCCAACGAGGTCTACACAAAAATATTGGGGGAAAAAGCCCCAAAAAATGCACATGCAACAGGAAGGGGGTCCAACGCAGTGCTTTGTATGAGGGGACATACAGTGCACAATGGTAGTCAGAGATCTCCCATACACACTATCAGACACTGCCCCACCATCACCACCATCCTTGCTCCTCTGCTCATACCCACACACACTGCCTAATCCCTCACCCTCTCACACATTTTGTTAGACTTGTAGTCACAGGTCCGCACATACACCGGCTGACGCCCTAGCTTCTTTCATCTGTTAGCCATAAAATCACACATACACTGTTTGCTTTCCCATTTCTGTTTCACTGGTAGCTACGCTCTTGTAGCGTAAATTGGTATGTGAATCCAGAGCAGTGGGGTACCATTTTTTTTTGGCTGGCAAGAAGTCCTCCTAGGAAATCCCACGCCATTGAACCATTTCAGTATCTTTGAAGTGACTGATGTGTAAAACAAATGTTTGTTTTTCTTTCCTGTAGCACCACATTCTGGAAATAGTTGTTCCAAATAACTTAGGGGTACAAAGGCAAGTGACCCCTCATTAGATGCGGCAGGTTGTCTTCTTTCCAAAATGGTATGGTTTATCTACCTTTTCTTCAATTCTGAAGGTGTTATAGCCATTTTTATACAGGCAAGTCAGGTTTGAGAAAATGTTAGAAACATCAGAGGTTGTAGTAGGTGTAGTTTTCTACTTCTAGCACGCCCTAAGGTAGTTCAACTCATATCAATGGGGTGTCGTTTGACTCCTAAGAGCACTAGCAAACAAATGCAGTTGAAAATTCCATGGTTTTCACAGAGCTCCATACATTTAAAGGGGCAGAAATGTAAAAAAAAGCATTTTTTTTCATTAGCGCCACCTCCTGGAAGCATTTGTGCATACCAGCCTTTGGGTAAGAAGGCAAGTGACCCCTCATTAGATGCGGCAGGTTGTTTTCTTTTCAAAATGGCATTGTTTCTCTACCTTTCCTGCATATCTATTATGGTTATAACCATTTTAGTGCAAGCAGATAATTTAAAAAACAAAAGTGTCAGGTTTACGTTCGTGTTCCTAGCACCCACATATTGTATGTTAACCCACACAAATGGGCTACCATTTTTCTCATGATGGTAGCAAGTACTGAATACAGCAGGAAATGTTATGGTTTTCAAAGATTTTAGTATCTTTGAAGTGGTGGAAATGTAAAAAAACCTGTATTTATTCCCATAGCGCCACCTTTTGGAAATATTTGTGCACTTCAGCCCAGGGGGTAGAAAGGCAAGTGACCCCTCATTTGATGCGGGAGAATGTCTACTTTCCAAAATGGTATACCTTTTATACCTTTCCTTCATATCTCTAACAGTTATGGACATTTTAGTACAAGCAGCCATTTTCGAAGAAGCAAACAGGTAGGTGTAGTTATGTGCTTCTGGCACCCCTAAGGTAGGTCGACTCATTCCAGTGGGGTGTCATTTTTCTCCTAAGAGCACTAGCTAATGAATACAGTTGGAAATACCATGGTTTGCACACATTTCAGTACATTTGAAGGGGCAGAAATGTAAGAAAATGCCTTTTTTTTTTCATTAGCGCCACCTTCTGGAGGCATTTGTGCACTCCAGGCTTGGGGTAACAAGGCAAGTCACCCATCATTAGATGCGGCAGGGTGTCTTCTTTTCAAAATGGTATGGTTTGTGTACCCTTTCTTCACTTCTGTAGTTGTTATAACCATTTTTGTACAGACAGGTAATGTTTGAGAAAATGTTAGAAAAATTAGAGGTTGCAATAGGTGTAGTTTTGTACTTGTAGCGCCCCCTGAGGTAGGTGAACTCATACCAATGGGGTGTTATTTTTCTCCTAAGAGCACTAGCTAATGAATACAGTTGGAAATGCCATGGTTTTCACACATTTTAGTTCATTTGAAGGGGCAGAAATGTAAGAAAATGCCTTTTTTTTTCATTAGCGCCATCTTCTGGAGGCATTTGTGCACTCCAGGCTTGGGGTAACAAGGCAAGTCACCCATCAGATGCGGCAGGGTGTCTTCTTTTCAAAATGGTATGGTTTGTGTACCCTTTCTTCACTTCTGTAGTTGTTGTAACCATTTGTGTACAGACAAGTAATGTTTGAGAAAATGTTAGAAAAATTTGAAGTTGTAGTGGGTGTCGTTTTGCACTTCTAGCGCCCCCTGAGGTAGTTAAACTCATACCAATGGGGTGTCATTTTTCTCCTAAGAGCACTAGCTAATGAATACAGTTGGAAATACCATGGTTTGCACACATTTCAGTACATTTGAAGGGGCAGAAAAGTAAGAAAATGCCTTTTTTTTTCATTAGCGCCACCTTCTGGAGACATTTGTGCACTCCAGGCTTGGGGTAACAAGGCAAGTCACCCATCATTAGATGCGGCAGGGTGTCTTCTTTTCAAAATGGTATGGTTTGTGTACCCTTTCTTCACTTCTGTATTTGTTATAACCATTTTTGTACAGACAGGTAATGTTTGAGAAAATGTTAGAAAAATTAGAGGTTGCAATAGGTGTAGTTTTGTACTTGTAGCGCCCCCTGAGGTAGGTGAACTCATACCAATGGGGTGTCATTTTTCTCCTAAGAGCACTAGCTAATGAATACAGTTGGAAATGCCATGGTTTTCACACATTTTAGTTCATTTGAAGGGGCAGAAATGTAAGAAAAATTTTTTTTTTTCATTAGCGCCATCTTCTGGAGGCATTTGTGCACACCAGGCTTGGGGTAACAAGGAAAATCACCCCTCATTAGATGCAGCAGGTTGTCTACTTTCCAGAAATATATAGTTTTATATAGTTATTCCACTGTTTTAGGGTAGTTTTACCACAAAAACCCTAGAATGTGCATATTAGTTTATAAAGTTGAAAATGTCATTTTGCGCTGCTGGTGATTAGGGCTCTACGCTAGCCATGGACGTAGGTAAAACTATACAAATTTGGTATTTTTTTACTCGGGGGACTCGAGGCTTTTTCAAATAATTGAAACTTTTTCAATCAAGGTAAATGTTTTTGATACATAGTATGTGATTTTAGCAAAATGAGTAAATTTTCACTTTTTTTTGTCATTATGACATCATAGCTTTTTGCACGATGTAAAATTCTCTTCATGTAAGGTATCACAAGAAAGCTCAATTCGTTCTGAAAAAAACAATATATAGTTTTCCATATGTAACTAAAAATCCCCAGAGGAAATCAAGCCTAAACGGAAGGATAGCAAAAATGTTGAAAAAGTGTCTGGCCTGCAGGGTTCAGAAAATGGCCCGAGCCTCTGGCACTGAAGGGGTTAAAACAATAGTTTATAAGATATTTAGCTTTACTCATTTGTCAGTTAGTTCAAGTCCTCTAGGCATGTCTGGAAAACTTAAAAATAACCCACTGTCATTTCCTACCAGGAAGTACTAGCTACATAACATAAACTAACAAATAAAAAAGTTAAATATCTCTGGAACTATTGCTTGAATTTAAAAATAGCTAACAAATATGATTGATTTTCTTTATAAAATCACAAATCCTATATAATAATTTGCTAATGTATGTTTGCCAGAAGCAGTTATGCACAGTAAAGACGGCTATGCGCGCTGCCGTCATGCGTAGTAGAGACTGCCCGCACCGCAGCTGAAAACAGAGCATGGAGAGGACTACAGTCTGAATACAGAGCACCCCGCTCTATTATCAGCTGCGGCACGGGCAGTCTCTACTACGCATGATTGCACCGCGGCCGTTGCTGCTGCCACTGTGGTCGGTGTACACGGGCTGTTCAACTAGTTTGTGACAGTTCCGCTGTAAGTCTGAGGTGTAGAACATTTTGAATAAAACACCTTTCAGCAGTGGGAGTTCCCTTGTTTTACTCAGGGGATAAACACTACAACTTTTTGTTTTAGATTTTAAGTATTACTATCCTTTAAACTGTTTGAATGCTAGAGAGGTCTACAATCCATTGCTGTAAAATTTGCTGGAGACCTTTCTAGCATTTAAGGGGTTAAAATGTTATTTAACTCAGTGGAGGGTGTATTTGTCCCCTCTATGTTACAGTTGGTATGTACCAGAGTTGCCTGTCTTCAGACTGATGAATAGGGCCTAAGAGACACTCATCATTGCCATTGTAACTCAACAAGCTTATTGCACTGTTTTTATTATTTCTTTGTGAAGAAGAGACAAAGACAAAATTAAAACACAAACCTGATTTATTCCTCTCCTTAACGTGCAACTTTTCTTATCTCAGTTTGTCCTAGGAGTGCAATGTAAACATTGACACTGCCATAGGCGCAAAATAATAGTGGAGTCATTCTGGGTCAAACCATTTGCCATATACAACCATTGATTTAAGTGGCAATTTGAACCTCTTGAATGCTAGAGAGGTATTTGCAATGCATTGGAGACCTCTCTAGCAGTCAAGAAGTTAAAGTTCCCATTAAAATTCCCATTTAAATCAGTGGGAATTTTTAGTTTGCTCCTACAGTGCAGTTAGCTTGTACCAGAATCCCTCTAGCTTTCTTTTGAACATGCTGCCTTAAAGGGGAACTATCACCCTTATGCAAGTTTGCTTCAGGGTGATCTTCATATAGCGATACCCTGTAATCGTTCTTTTTTTGTGTTTTAAAGCATCCTATGGTGAAATTTACACCTTTAAAGGGATAGTAATGTTTCATAATAAAAGCAGCTCTAATTAATCATCATAGTATTTGGACTTTGGAGAGTGTTATTTCAATTCTGTCAGAGTTGTAGTTCAAGAGTAATTCAATGACAAAGTATCCCCCTCCCGCCCATTTCACTGATGTAACACTGCTCAGCCAGATCAGAAGGGAGGTGCCCAAGTAGACTGCAGAGATGGACAATCTTCAATTAAGATAAGGGAAAAACCTGAAAAGCTTGTCAAGGGGAGCAGGGATTTCATTGTTTTCATAGGAATAAGAGTGTCCCCTTCTGTTATCTGTCTGGTCTATGGACTGCATTCCACATCTGAGAAGATATTGCTTACACTAGGTAAAAGAGGCGGGAGGGGAAACTTTGCTTGTGAATATCTCTCAAACCATAAAGGCAATACTTGGGGAAGGAAAAGACAAAGATTGACAGGCTGCGGTACAGGGTTGTAACTGCAGTCTGTCCTAAAGTAAGGCCCCCGCTCACTTTTAAAAGTGTAAATTTCGCCATAGGATGCTTTAAAAAATTATATATAAAAAATGATTACAGGGTATCGCTATATGGAGATCACACTGAAGCACACTTGTATAGGGGTGATAATTCCCCTTTAAACACTGATCTGTAATTTTTTGGGGGTCATCAGAATACATTCAGTAAATTATGATGATAATCATTGCTTTTTTTTTTTCTTTTTTTTTTTTTTTGCAGATGTAAGCACAACAGAGATACCCAAGAACTAAGAAAAGTGCCTTGGAAATCTACAGGGAAATGTTTAATATGTTTGTAGCATATTCCATTGTGAACAAAAAGATTTATTTTTACATATTGATGGGATACTGTACTTCCATAATCCTTCTTACATACATTTTATATGTAGTCTATTCTGTATGCAGTTGGATGTTGTGTATATGTAACATGTAACTGACACATATAACAGATATTTTACTTTACTTTTGTTCTAAAATTTAAAAAAACAACAAAAAAAAATCACAGCACTTCAGGTCTGGTATGTTATACTGCCAAAAGTACACTAGTATGTGATCTATTTATTAGCATAAATTTTGAGTAATATTTCGGTTAAAAATGTGTGCATTCAGCATAAGAATAGATTCAGCTTTGCAACACTGGTACAGTAATGTATTTAAATGCTTATGCGGTGAAAAACAATGTTGGAGTAAAGCGTTTTTTCTTTTTCACCTGAAGTTTAGTATGCTAACATCACAAAATAATAACCTTCTCCGTGCCAGATGGGTGGGCAATGCAGTACAAAGAAATACATTGCGTACACCCTTCGTACATTCATGTACAAAAAATAATGTGAGCACTTAAAGGGCAAACCATCTGCACCATACAGGACAAATACAAATTCTCATTGATTTAAGTGCGGCATTTAACCTACTGAATTCTAGAAAGACCAAGACCTTTCAATCATATAAAATGTTAACCCTTTGAGTGCCAGAGGGGTATGCAATGCATTGTAAACAAATGCGTTGCTTACCCCTCTGGCATGCAAACGGTTAAATTCCCATTTACTGTAAAATCTCCAGTATAATATGCATATTTTTGCATATTCTTAAACTCATTAGAAGTGGAGGAATGAGTATTATACACACAAAAGAACTGTTTGCGACAGAAGATATGTCAGTTGACTAGCAAATTTGATTTTCCACTTGGCTCTACACATTGAAAGACAGACACTGGATGGACCTGAAGTCATAGGCAAGGAAGTGAGGCAAATTTAAACATACCACCAATCAGACATATCTACATCAGGCTGTTTCCAGATGAATACACAAAATTGTGGTAGAGGCTGGGAGAGGGAGGGGGAGAGAGAGAGAGAGACCCAAATTTTAGAGTCTAAGGATGAAGGGCTATATTCTCAAGGTTAAAATGTTCAGTAATTCTTATCACATGATTTGTGCAAATGAACTGCTTTTTTAATATCTAAATGTTAAGGTGGAGCAGTGCAGGTATACAGGGAAGTATGCTCAGATAACAATAGAAAGTGGATAAGTGCTTTTTTTGGAAGCATTGTACTAGAGAACAGACTGTGGGTCACAGGGGAAGTCTCTGCATACCATGCAGAATAGCTTTGTAGTAGCATTACGATTTTCTGCCCAGGTTAAATTAAGTGGTGGTTTTTATTAGAAGATGTTAATGTTCCTTTAGATCATCTGGAATTTTGGATATTTTTGTCTCCTATAGTCATACCTGGGAACTCTCCGGATTTGCCCCAGAGACTCCGGTTTTGACAGAGCTTTACCGGGTCTCCGGGGCAGAAGCTGATTCCTCTGGATATGGTGAGTTTCTATTGAAACTCTGCCCACATCTGCTGTTTCCCCGGTGTTCTTCTTTCCCAGCCTTCTGTGTGACACTTTTTAGCCCTGCCTCCTCAATTTGCGTCAAGCCCTGCCCCTTTTTGACGCAATTCGCATCATTATTGTCACTCCCTTCTGCACCAGAGGACTCCCCTCCGGGCAGACCTCAATTAGAAGTTCCCAGGTATGCCTACAGTGCTGTTGGTTTGCTCTGAATTGCTCCAATTCTGCTTCAACCTCAATGTTCATAATTGCATTAAATTGCCTTGTTCATTGTCCATGTAAGACAATGGGGGGGAGATTTACTAAGGTGCAATAAACAGATGATAAAGTGGAGATGACTTCTCCATTGATATCACTTCTCCAATTCTTGTATTATTCTTTGGAGTTTATGCACTAAGATTTCTCAGGTGGGAGAGATCTTAGTGCATAGTCTCCATAGAATAGTATAGGAATTGGAGAAGTGATCTCCTCTTTATCATCTCTTTATCACACTTTAGTGCATAACCCCCAGTATATTTTTATGCAGAAACAAAAGTGCTGCATACCGTTCACTTTATGTAAAATACAATAGAGATGTGTTTGATTAAATATGTTGGGAAAATGTGGATTTGTATAAACATATACAGGCTAATGCCATTAGTTTTGATGTACATTATATGTAAAAAAATAACATTCCAACTAACGTGCAATATGTAAATAAATGTAAATATACATATACATAATAAAGTGTTTGGTATATATACAGTAAATTGTGTCTGTGCATTTGCTTTACTTTTGCATCTACACACCATTGTCCAACCCATAGGATTTCAAGACTTTTGTGTATTCCTTTCTACAATGCTTGGGCTGAAGGTGGGTTAACTATCTGAGTGCCAAAGGACTAAGTCATTGCTTCACAATGTATTGTTCAGCCCTCTACCACTCAGATCCATTAAATATAAGGAATTTGTTGCTGTTGTACAGAGAGAATTTGCCTGCCAGTTCAATGCTGGACAGTGTGTGGGTAGAACCAGACTAATATGAATATGGAAAGGTTTCTCTGTAATGGCACCCAAGGAGCACCATGCCCCATAATAATCTACTAAGTTATATTCATTCTCAGTGTTCACTTGTCACACCTCTTGTTTTTTAGTCTGGCTAAGAGGAAGGTTATATCTGACATGGGCTCTTGCTCTAACTGTGCCTAGCGGGGACCAATTGCACTTCAATGATGAGGCCCACTAAAGGCTAAAACTCACATGTGGGATTTTTCTTTTTTCTTGTAAACATTTATCAGCCATTTTGGTGGTGCACAGTCTTTGAGGGACCAGACTGATATGAAAATGGGAATTTCTTCTCTTTAAAGGGACAGTAATACTTCGTTTTATCTTTATTTTATTTTGTAGGCATTAAAAAAACATGAAGAACGATATAAGTCTCATCTCTCAAACCTTTATGGTTTGAGAGATATTCACAAGCAAAGTATCCCCCTCCCGCCCCTTTTACCTAGTGTAAGCCATCTCTTCTCAGATGTGGAATGCAGTCCATAGACCAGAAAGATAACAGCAGGGGACAATCTTCTTTCTATGAGAACAATGAAAGCCCTGCCCCCCTTGATAAGTTTTTTAGGTTTTTCCCTTATCTTAATTGAAGATTGTCCCTCTCTGCAGTCTACCTGGGCACCTCCCTTCTGCTCTGGCTGAACAGTGTTACATCAGTAAAAGGGGCGGGAGTGGGATACTTTGTTATTGAATTACTCTTGAACTACAACTCTGACAGAATTGAAATAACACTCTCCAAACTCCAAATGCTATGATGATTAATTAGAGCTGCTTTTATTATGAAACATTACTATCCCTTTAAAGGAATAAGGGAGTGACAAACCTGACTGAGCAGCAAATGAGGGGGCACCATCCCCATGAATAAACTATTATGTTTTATTTGTTCTCACTGTGAGCTTGTCACACCTCTTTAGTGTTTTAATTTGAGAGAAGGGCAGAAAGATGCCTTATAATACACACAATCATGTTGCCCGTTTATGAATGGAGTTTGAGAACCCTGCTTAGGCTGAACTAGTGTGCATGTTTATGTACATATTCAATGGCAAAACATCTTTTTGTTAAAGCCACACTTAAGTTCTCATTCAAAAGCACAAAATATGAGAAATACAGTTTACATTCTTAAAACTTTAGTACACACTCCCATGTGCTTTGCTGATCATGAGACATAACATCACAAATTAATTGATTACATCACAGATTACCTCATCAATGGCATCACTGGTAACATTGGACATTTCGGTAACATTGGCAGTTAAACTAGGTGGTAGATAACTTTTATAATCTGTAGTGTCAATGCTGCTTGATTTGCAATGATCTTCATGAGTCAAGTCTTGTAAACATTGTATGCTTTTAATGTAGATTTGCTACTGGGTGACAAGCTGCAGTATTGCAAGATAAGCAATTTTTGATGGTGCGGCTATTAAATGAGATATTGTTTTTTTTTTATTGTATTGCAATTTGAGCGTGGTGCACTGTTTTGGTGGAGGGTAGAGAGGTGTACTGTTTTAGTAGATGTAGAAGTGTACTTTGCTGCAGTGGTGACATTTTTTTGCCATTGAATTTCCATAGTTTTCTCTAATGTCCTAATTGGTGCTGTTGGTTTTCTTCAATAAAATTGGTGCAGTTCTGGTACAACTGTACCACAGGGATTTAAAAAAAAAAAAAAAAAGTCATATTGCGTGACATACTCAGTTGAAGGCTAAATATGTCTCACAGTGGGACAGTGTATGTTGGGGTTTGATAACTGGTAAGCTTCATCTTTGTGTTCACCTGTTATCATTCAAGAAACCATAATTCCAATTAGCAATATAATAATCTATGCACCACATGCCACCAGTCCTCAAGAACATTCAGAAGCTCCAATTAAATGCCCCACTCCTAGCTATTAGAGTCGATCACCAGTGGTCAACATTAACTGGCTTCCTGAATTTCCTTGATGAAGTGGAATAATTAAACAATAATCAATATATTCAGGATACTCAAATTTTTTTTTTTGCCTTCTATATCAATGGGGTGATTTGGCAATGGCTGGACTTGATGGACGCATGTCATTTTTTGAGCCTCATCAACTATTTTACTTTGTATTTCTTTACACAGCTTAGTGTCCTCAGCAAACACTGAAACATTACTCTCAATTCCCACTTCTACATCATATATAAATAAATTAAAAAGCATTGGGCCCAGAACTGAACCCTGTGACATCCCACTTACATCTTTAGACCAAGGTTCCTTTTACAACAACTCTTGGCAATGTATCATTTAACCAGTTATCCGTCCATGCACAGATATCACCTCCCAAACCAAAACCTTTTAATTCATGCAGTAACCTGTTGTGACAAACAGTATCAAAGGTTTTTTGCAAAATCCAAGTATACTACATCAAGAGCAATTTTCATTCTCAAACTACTACTTACCCTTTCATAAAATACAAGGGCTAATACTGCTTTTAGCTTTGTAAAATTAGCCTTTTTAAAGTTGAATGTTTTGGTTTAACCCTTGCTAATGGGTTTCTCATAACAAACGTCAAAAAATACCATATTATGGTGTCTGCTGCCTAAATGTTCATGTCAGAATTGTTCAAGAACACTGGGTCAAGCAAGGCCTTTTTCTAGTTGGCTCCTCTTCTAAGTGGTACATGAAATTGTCATTAATCATCAAAATAATTTCACTTTGTTGTGGTAGAAGTCATATTTCTCAAGTCAGTTTCAGGATGATTACATTTCCTGACCTAAAAGCCTTTTCCATTTGCAGTAAAAGCTGGGCTTTCTCAAACTACTCAATATTAGGTGGCGTGTACCATTTTTTTTATTATGTGTGCCCCCAGTGTGTATTTCAACCAACAGGACCTCTACATTCTCAATGGACCCTTCATTAATATCGTTTCATATACTGGATGTTAAGGCATGCTTTACATATAGGCATAGCCCACTTTTATTTACCCTATCCCTCCTAAGAAGTAGATAACCCTTTAGATTGACTGTAAAGTCATATGTATCATCTAACAAGGTTTTAGACATGCCAATTAGATCATACACTGCAATCATTTCTAGTTCCCCAGTCTTACCAGCTAGACTATGAGCATTTACATGCATACATTTTTATCTTATTGTCATTCTGAAAAATTATATTCTTTGAAATATGCAATTGCCTTTTATCAGGCTGTAACTTTGGCATCTCCCTATTAGATGACCAAGCCCATTCCCCATCTCCACCCCCATGCCCCTTTTCTAATCCCATTTCATTTACACTGCCTTCCCCATACTGTATGGCATCACCCTCTCCTCATCCAGAGCAGGAATGTTTTTTTATCTGTAGAAGCATTTAGATAATCTGAGTGAACGGTCAGAAAAGTGGAAGATGAGGTTTAATGTAGATAAATTATAGGTCATGCATTTGGTCTGTAGAAATAAACATGTTACATATACACTAAATGAGAAACTACTTTGGGAATCCTAATTAGAGAAAGATTTAGGAATACTGATGATAGACTTCACAGTAGTGTGCAGTGTCAAATAGGGTACTATTCTGCATCAAAAGGGGTACAGATATGTCTAAATCTACATAAATCCTTGGTGAATCCTCATCTATGGAGTGTAGTTTTTGGCACCAATAAAAGACATTAATGAACTGGAAAAAGTGCAGAGACAAGTAACAAAACTGTTAAAGGGATTTGAGGCGTTATAAACATACCTGGGAACTTCCAGTTGAGGGCTACCCGGAGGGTAGCCCTCTGTTCAGCAGTGGGTGACAAAAATGACGCTAATCGCGTCAAAAAGGGGCGGGGTTAACGGTGTCACACAGAAGGCTGGGGACGGAGGAACAGCGGGAGAAAAAGCGGATGTGGTAGAGTTTCAATAGAAACTCTCCACATCCGGAGGAATCAGCCTCTGCTCCGGAGACCCGGTAAAGCTCTGTCAGAACCGGAGTCTCCGGGGCAAATCCGGAGAGTTCCCAGGTATGGTTATAAAGACAGACTAGCCAAACTGGGTTTGTTTACATGAGAAAAGAGATGTGTAAGGGTGATATGATTACATTTACAACTATATTTGAGGTCAATACAAAGAACTCTCCAAGGAACTATTTACCCAAAAAGTGGAAGAGGTCATCCATTATGACTAGAGGAAAGGCACTTTCGACTAAAACAAAGGCATTTTTTTTTGTTTTTTACAGTAAGACAAGTCAATTTATGGAATTGGTTGCCTCTGGCTGCTGTGTTTACAGATACTGTAACTGATTTAAAAAATAACAGATACCTATCTAGCACAAAACAATATTGTGAATCATGACAGTTGGCTTCAAACAGACAGGATGTTGATCCAGGTAAATATCTGACTGCCATTTGTTAGGAAGGATTTTTTTTACCCACTTGGGGCTTAATTGGAAATGGCGAGAGATAGAGTTTTCTTTTTTCCTTCCTCTGGATCTACAGGGCTGATTTGGCATGGGCTGAACTTGGTAGAAGCATGTCTTTTTTTTCTGCCTCATCAGCTATGTTACCTCAAGGCACCATGTCACAGACAAACAACTGTAGCTGCCTTTAAAGGGATAGTAATGTTTCATAATAAAAGCAGCTCTAATTAATCATCATAGTATTTGGACTTTGGAGAGTGTTATTTCAGTTCTGTCAGAGTTGTAGTTCAATAGTAATTCAATGACAAAGTATCCCCCTCCCGCCCCTTTTACTGATGTAACACTGTTCAGCCAGATCAGAAGGCTGGTGCCCAGGTAGATTGCAGAGAGGAACAATCTTCAATTAAGATAACGAAAAAATCTGAAAAACTTGTCAAAGGGGGCAGGGCTTTCATTGTTCTCATAGGAAGAAGATTGTCCCCTTCTGTTATCTGTCTGGTCTTACAACCAGATTCCACATCTGAGAAGAGATTGTTTACAGTAGGTAAAAGGGGCAGGAGGGGGAAACTTTGCTTGTGAATATCTCTCAAACCATAAAGGTTTGAGAGATAAGACTTATAATGTTCTTCATTTTTTTTAATGCCTACAAAATAAAATAAACATAACGAAGTATTACTATCCTTTTAATTGCTTTCTGTTAAGCCTTCTTGATCTATCTATAGGTAACTTCAACTGACTTGCATCTTTTGCCGACACAAAGTTACATAATGGTCTAAAACGTGTGCTTGAACACCAGGCACACGTTTTAGACCATTCGAATGAAGGGATTCCTTGTAAGTAACAAGATCGTGACACTTTTCAAGCGCCTCTGTGTCAACCGACACGAATTTTCCCCACCATCTCCATATTGTCCTCACATTGGCCCCCATCAGCTCCAACTTGCCTCCCATCAGCTCCATGTTACCCTCACATTGCCCCCACCATCTCCAAATTGCCCCCCATCAGCTCCAACTTGCCCCCATCAGCTCCATGTTACCCTCACATTGCCCTCCATCAGCTCCACATTGCCCCCACCATCTCCAAATTGCCCCCATCAGCTCCATGTTACCCTCATATTGCCCTCCATCAGCTCCACATTGCCCCCACCATCTCCATGTTGCCCTCACAATGCCCCTCTTCGGCTCCAACTTGGCCCCACCATCTCCATGTTACCCTCACATTGCCTGCCTCCCTCCCATTGTCCGTTTCCTACCTCCCTGGCAGGAGATCTGTCGTCTGTGCATCCTTTAGCACAGTCCTGTAAGCGCTGGAGCTCCCGCGCGGTCTCCTATTCAGGAATGCAGGCGCCCCTCGGTGGCGTGCGCCTGTAGGCAGATGCCTACTTTACCTTATGGCAAATCCAGCCCTGCCTGTATCTCTTAAACCATAGCGATTTGAGATATATGGTTTTTTGCATTTAGCTCAGCTTTTTAAGCTCTTCTAAATGCAAAAAACTTTTTGTTGGACATTACTAACTTTCTTGTCTTTGCCACACATTACCCTCACACACACACACACACACACTTACTTGTACTTAAGCCTTTCAGTGCTAGGGGAGGTGGGAAATACCTAGAATTAAGGTTTCAATGCATTGGACAGATAAATAAATCTAAAATAAAAACAAAGAAGAGTTTTGTATGAAAAAATGGCTACTACAATACAAAGTAGATTTTGAAAACTCTGAAAAATCACCAAAATTGTTTTCAAGTGAATAACAAAATATGAGGTCTTATTAGGTGTTAAACAGATCCAGTCCAGCCATTTACCCACAACAATTTTGCACCTAATTACCCTTGTGTCCCTTCAGCACTTCTTGGTTACAGAGTAGCCCAAGTAATTTCTTACCTTAGTTTTCTGATCAAGATGACAATTATATATGCATTCTATCATCGTGTTTTATTATGTAGATTTTTTTTTTTCTTGCTTTGTCAAGAAATGTCAGTTTTATTTTTAAACTCCATTGTGTGTTTATATTTTAGCTATATGATTAAATTCATTTACAGCATTCATTGAAAATTAGATCTCTCAATTGTTAAAACTGTTATTACTTTTCTGAATCAACCACTTAAGTAATCTGAGACGGTCTCTCAGATTCAAATACAAAAGAATCCAGAGATCACTGAAGTGGTTTCTCACTGTGTGTTTGATTGAGAGATTCTTTCATTCCATGCTTGAATGAAAGAAGCTGCTGTATTGCTTTTGTGATTCGAGATAAGAACCCAGTGAATTATTGGCACCGAGATTCTTGACGGCAACTTGACTAATTGGTATGTCCACACTGATTTTTAGTGCTAAATTTAACACCAGAGATAATGTAGATTATATGACTGGAATTGCCAGTAAGTGTGTTACATGCACACTGATCTTATGACAATATAACAAGGCCAGTCTTGTTAATTCAAGAAAGGAGTGTGTCTTGTAACAAATGCAGTTTTGATTACATATTGTCCTGAGGAGCTTTCTTCATCTCCAGCTGTATTCCAGAAGTGTTGGATTGCTAACTAACCATAAGGGCTAACAGACACCAAACGTACACATACACAAATCCTTGGGGGACGAATGTTTAATAAAAAAATTGTACTGAAGACCAGTATCCACAGGACCAAACTGGCACAACATGGATCTTAAGGGCTAACAGACACCATAACATACACAACAAATAACAATAAGCAAACAGTAACCAAGAGGGTTCTGATTTATGAGAAAAAAAAGTCAAGGAGGACACTTATATAGGCACAATAGCCTGAAGGACATACTGTCCAAAGCTGGCTTTAGCTGAAGCCAGCACATTCACATGGTACTGTTTGGTAAAGGTTTGTAGAGAAAACAATGTTGCAGACTTACACAACTGCTCAGCAGTCACCTGATTTTTGTGGGCCCAAGATCCACCCAGTAACCTGGTAGAATGTTCTGTGAGCTGAAAGGTTAGAGGCTTCTTCCTGAGGATGTACTCACGTGGAATGGTCACCATAATCCAGGAAGCAACAGTAACTTTAGACATAGCCTGGTCCACACATAGACCCTCAGGAATGACAAAGTGAGATTTGGATCTCCGAAAAGGCTGTGTGCGATAAACATAGTACTTCAAGAATCTTACCACATCCAACAGATTAAATTCCTCTGCCTCCTGTCTACTAGATAGAGCTGGATAAAAAGAAGGAATGACAATTTCCTGGTTGACGTGAAAATAAGAAGCAACCTTGGCCAAAAAGAACAATCAGCACTCTCTACCTGGTCCTGGTAAAAAAACAGAAAGGGAGGATTACAGGACAAGGCCTGAAGTTTGGCTACCAGTTGAACTGAAACAATAGCCAGCAGAAACACCATCTTGAGAATCAGCAAATGCAAAGAAATTGAAGCTAGAGAGTGGAAATCCGCACCTTGATTGAACTAAGTCCGTTTTGAACACTATCCTGGAGAAAGGCAAAGACAACTGCCTCTGGCACGAGCCTTAGTTGGCACACCACTTATAAAAAAAGGACCAAACCCTTTAAAGAAACTGGCTTTCTAGCCTGGAAAATAGTAGATGTAACAGTCTGAAAAACCCTCCTCTCTTCAGGAGGCTGGTCTCAAGAGCCAAGTCTTTAAAGCTAGCTTCGCCACCAGATGATGATTTAATGGGCCCAGAGTCAGACAGGCCAGATGCAATGGAAGGCAAAATGGTTCAGCCATGGACAGATTGAGTAGATCCAAAAACGAGGCACAATGCAACAGAACCAAGTAATTAGGATGACGTGAGCCCGGTCCATCCTGACTTTCCTCAGCACACTGGGGATCAAGGGAATTGGAGGAAACACATATGCCAGAGGAAAATACCACAGAATGGTCATCGCATCCACATCGAGATCCATCAGATCCTGAGACCTGGCACAGAATGGAGGGACCTTGAGGATTAGGCAAGAAGCAAAAATATTGAGTGAGTGAATGATAGAATTGAACACACTGATTGAGCTCCCTATTTCCAGGATCCAGATGTTGGCAACTGAGAAAGTCTGCCACTACATTTTCCACTGCTGAAATGTGAACCACAGAGATCGTTGGCAGATGTGCCTCGACCCACAACAGGATTTCCCAGACCTCAACCAGAGCTGACGACCCTCTGGCTCCTCCTTAACATATTGTGTTAATATCAGGAGAAAGGATCACTATTGGCAATCCAGAGGGGGTTCCCCAGCTCAGGCGCATCCTACTCCAGATGATTCATCCACTAATGCAGAACCCATGGAAATTGGAGCTGTCACTAGACTCCCTGAAGAAGAAAATGTAGATGCCGGACTCAAGGGCTATGCATGTATTATGGCCAGAAAGAACATCTGAGACAATGCCCAAGTTGTCCAGGAAAATTCAAGGCTTGAGGTGGTCCAGGCTCCTACAAGCCTGATAAAGACCTCCCAAAAGAGATTACTGGTACCAGTTAACATATTTTGGGGAGGAAAATCAGTCTCCACCTTGGCATTTATTGATTTAGGGGCCACAAGGATGTTTATGGATTCTTCTTGCTAGCTCCAATCAAGTACCTATAAAGAGAAAAAAGGAATTCATCTACCTCTCAGCTGTGGAAAGTCATTCTCTGGGTAAGGGACTTGTATCTTATGAAACTACTTCTCTGACTCTACACACAGGAGTTCTTCATAAAGAAAAGATCAAGTTCAACATTATAGAATCACCCACTGCCTCACTCATCTTGGGTCTCCCTTGGCTTCAGAAATAAAATCCAAGGACCCTTTACCAGCAACCTTTGTGGCAGACTCTTTCTACCCAAGCCACATCATAGAGAGATCCTTCAGTGGGCCCATCAAACTTCATATATGGGACAGCCTGGGGAAAGAAAGACTGTGGAGATGTTACTCCGCCATTTCTAGACGTTGTGCCTTATGTCCAATCTTGTTCTGCCTGCACCAGAAACAAAACACCCCACTCTAAACCCTGAGGATTATTGCATCCACTTCCCATTCCACAACAACCTTGAACACATCTGGTCTTAGACGTCATTGTGGGGCTTCCATAGTCCAAGAACTGTTCTACTATCTTGGTAGTGGTGGATCGGTTTTCCCGCCAAGGGATTACAGTTGTGTTTTTCATCAGAATGCGATCCAGAAAGCAATGGTCAAACGGAGAAAACCAATCAAACCCTGGAGACATTTCTAAGACACTATGTGAATGCCAACCATTCCAAATGGGTGGATTTCCTTCCTTTGGCAGAGTTCGCTTTTAACAATACTTTCCACAATACCTTACGAATCACACCATTCTTTGCAGCTCTTGGGTATCATCCACAGACTCTTCCACCCTCTGATGATCTAGTGGTTCCTCTAGCAGACTCCAGAATTCAGGATCTTCAGAAACATTGGTTAGAGATTCATAGTCAGATTCAGTGCTCAATAGCCTTCTACAAACATTCTGATAATGCCTCCAGGAATATTGAGCCCACGTTTAAACCTGGAGACATGGTGTGGCTCTCTTCTTGGAACATGAGGATCCATCAAACCTCCAGGAAATTGGGACCCAGGTTTGTTGGCCCATTCCACATCTGAGCACAAACTCACGCCATTCACATACTCTCTTGACCTTCCTTCTACTATGAAGATCTCAGACACATTCCATGTATCATTATTGAAGCCAGTGGTTAAAAAACAATTCTCTGCTCCAATGAAACATCCACCTCCAGTGGTGGTAGGAGACCATCATGAATATGAGGTCCAGAAAATATTGGCTTCTCAACATGTTCGCGGGAGGTTACAGTATTTGATCAACTGGAAGGAGTACAGACCCGGGTACCTGCTTCTGATGTTTATACTCTAGCTGTTATGAGGGCTTTCCGTTGGTCTAGATCTGACCGTCCAGAGTACAATCGTTAAGGGGAGGCACTGTAACGTCCGTGCCTGCTGTCTCCTCCCCTGAAATCTATGATTGGCTGACACGCATTTATCTACCCACCTTTCTTGCAAGTAGATGAGCGTTTGAGCTACTTCCAATTTGCTGTTTGTTCCAGAGATTTGACCTTGGCCCGTCTCCGATCTTGCTTATAGCCTGTTGTTCTGTTCCAGCAACTACCCAGGCATCTGACCTTGGCCTACTCATGACTATCCAGCTCTCTCGGCACCAGACCGCAGCCTACTCTCAACTATCCAAGCTCTCTCGATCTGGACTCTGCAGGTCCTCGACCATCTAGTCTCTACGATCTTCCAGTACTGATTTCAGCTTGACTATGACCAACCCTGCTCAATAGACACTACTGCATCTGATCTCAGCAAAGCTTAGACTATCCTGTTACTTCAACTTCTCGGTATCCGACTCCAGCCTGTCTACAATTAGGGCTCTTCTCATATGACTACTACCTGCCAAGTTCCTAAAGTTCCGGCATTGGCTTGGAATTTCATTGACTTTCTCTGACTCGCTGACCCTGTTCATCCTACTCTTACAGTGCCTCAGATAGTATCCATTTTCACAGAGTGGTTTGCCTCCAGTGGTGACTGTGTGTGCCCATCCCGCTATCAGGCTTCACGGCCTCTGCCTTGCTGCTCTGCCGCAGCAAGGGTACATACAGTGCTACCTACGCTCCCAAGCCACGATCCCCAACCAGCACACCCCAACCTCTAGCTGTCCACTCATGACTGACTTTGTTAGACAATTGAGTGTTACACATATTGATGATGAGAAGGCTCTCCTTCATGGTCCAAAGGCCATAGGCTATCAGGGGAGTTGACCAGACCATCAGGCTTGCATCCTTGGTGACCACCAACCAATCAGGAATGACTAATGGATGAAAAAACTCAGATGGGACCACTAAAGCTACCAGCGATTTCCTCCTTTGTCCATTGGGATAGGGACATGACGAGACAGATGAGACTGATGACTGAATCAATTACAGAGAATATGCAGTTGCAATTTCCTTGTATGGAATTGTGCACAGGGAACTAATGCCTGAGCAGAAGCAAGGTAACCTAGTACTTTTACGTGCGCCAGCACTGGCGCCGATGCCAGAAATTTCTCTGAATTAGGTGCAATTGCTAATCCTCTCAAAAACTGCAGACATTTATCCACACCCACTTCTTGAAGCTCATATGCTAAAAAAACCTAGCAAACGTTCGCTAATTGAGAAAAAACATGTGCAATTCAGTAACATTTTAAGTACACTGTAGACAGTGATTGCACACTTTTTTTTGCAATCCACCCTATGTGCCCACCTTCAACCTCCAATGATCAGCTGGAGGTGAGATATTTCCCATCCAAGTGAAATTAGTCCAAAACGGCTACTCTGTGGGAACCCAATGTTAAAGGGACAATGTCACAAACTTGGTAAAATAATATCATAGCTTTACTTCCCTGGCAAGGACCAACAAGGCCTAAACATATGTTCTGGATTTGCTGCCTCTCTTGTTTAGAGAACTGGAACTTTGTGGCTGGACAGCTATTTTGGCAGTGTCTGTATGATGTGCTTTAGGATATTTCCTCAGTGTATGGCACTAAAAAAAGTTTGCACCCTGGGTAGGATACCATTCCTATACAGCATTCCCAGTTCTATGGTAGACTCATTATGTTGAGCATCTCTGACCAGTTCTTTTGTGTAAAAGAAGAAGAGACATGTAAAAAGGCTAAAAAACATATTAGAAAGTGAATAGAAGAGCTCCCTAGATTAAAGACACAGTTCTCCAAGAAGAAAGGCACTCAAAGCACGTTGTATACTACAAACAATGCAGTTAAAGGGTGAATAATCCTTGCACCTAAGGCATCAAGGAGATGCATTTAAAATTAATATAAAAGAATACATGTGAGTGCAAATTAGGCAAACTACCACCACAAGTGGATGCCAGTAGCATACCTCCCAACATTTCAATGTATCAAAGAGGGACACTTTTGTTCTAGGCGGTGTTGCTGGGGGCGTGGCTGGTGGATGGGGCATTACTGGCAATTTGTAGGTTATTTTATGACCTATGGACACTTCTTTGGGTGACTGAATAAATGATTTAGGGCAAGACCAAATTATTTTATTTACACAGGCTGATGTATAAACACATATACTGAAGGATAAACAAACATTAATGTGAGTTTTATTGATGTGGAGGAATGTGATACACTTATATACACAACACACAGTCTGATCTCCTAAACACAATGACAACAGGATGGGAAAGAGGGAAACGTAATGGTTAAAGACAGCAGATGACTACAATAACTGTTAATGTCAGAGTGCAACATCAGGAAACACAAAAAGGGATGGATATCTCTTTCTCCAAAGAGGCACTGCAGCAGCTTGGGTCTTTCATTTCCACCAGCTGTCCAAACGCAGAGGAGCTAGCATTGTTTCCTCCCATTACTATATGTACTGTACAGTGGAAGTGTGGGGGCTTACTGGTTGGTGGTCATATACTGTGCGTGTATATATATATATATATATATATATATTTTATATCCCCCTTTGAGTGCCAGAGTGGTACGGAATGCATTGCAAAACAATGCATTCTGCACCACTCTGGCACTCAAAGGGTTAAATATATATATATTTGAACCTCAGTGACACACAATGAGACCAATGTACTAAGGAAAGTGGTGCAAACAGAGCAATTGAGGCCAGAAATCACAAACTCCAAAATTCCCCTTAACTTAAATATGGCTTCTAACCCTCAGACACCACTCCAGCATTCAAGGGGTTAAAAGCCCCATTTAAATAAATGTGCATTTGATCCATGTACTACAGTCAGTGTGCTTTAGAGCTGGACCAGATTTAAGTGCATCAGTCCCAGTCACCTGCCCCTGTCCAGTGCTAGAGTTGCCATCCAGCTGGAGGTGCTGCTCCAATTGTGCTGTTGACCGTGTCAGCAGTGTGTTACTGTCATAGCACAGTGAGATACAGAGCAGACAAACGGAAAGTAAGAGGATGCTGCAGCGTTGACCGAAAACAGGAACAGTTGCTGAGCAACGCATGCTCCACGGAAAGTAATTGAGTGTATGCATGTATGTATATGGCAAAACCAGGGGATAAAGGCTGGGAAGGAGTTCAGCTGCTGAAGGGAGAGAGACCCAGGGACAGATGATGTCAGCGTCAAGGCAAGCATGCTATATTTCTAATGACTGATGGCACGTAGGGCATTTGATGATGGTAAGGCACAAGGTGGAAGTATACTTTCTTTTTGATGCACTTCTGCCCATTTCAAATTAAATCACATCATGACAGTACCTGGTAATGCTGTGATGGCCTGAATCTGCCAGTCTGAAAGTCTCTGACAATCCTGTGCTCTGTGTTCCCTTTCTCTGGTCTTCAGCGTGTTGCTAGTACTACAGTCGGTATGGGTAGACTACAGTACACTAAATGTGTGGGGCCAATCAACTCATGTCGTTTTGCCGCTGCATGCCCAAGCATGCATTGCAGGAGATGCCTAGTGGGCTTGCTTAATTAACGCGGCTTTATGGAGGAAGTGATGTGAAACCTTGCTGCTCATAAAAGAGGGTAGAGACAAGCGGGGCAGAAGCCTAGGAATCGGGACATTGACTCCACATGGCGGGACAGCGGGACTGGGCCCCAAAATCGAGACAGTTGAGAGCTACGCAGTAGGACAGGGACACACACATTATATATATATATATATATATATATATATATATATAGGACCATAGCACTCAAGATGTTAACTCACCTGCAGGCCCCCCTTATAATAAAGAAAAAAGCTTCAGAGAAGCTCTTTAGTGAGGTAAAGACCAGTAAACCAAGCCAACTTCCACAGGTTTGAGGTACTGAAAATGAACCGGTGAACTGAACAATTCATTAAATTAGGATACCGGTTAACAAGAACCCACATAATGGGGGATTATACAGCCCCATGCCTTAAGAAAAAAAATTAACAAGAAGACCAAGTAAGAACACTGTGCCGATGAAACCTTCCTGGTGATGATGATGATGTCGCTTACAACTGAATTAAGGGGGGTGAGAGAGTAAAGTGGTAGGGAGGAAGGAGTCTCCACCACCGAGAACTTTTTTTGGAAGTGCCGTGCCCTCCTGGAGGGGAGACTACCCAGTTCCTGCATTTCACATTGGATGACATAGAAAACGAAGTGTTCTACTTCATAAACTTTCAAAGGTACAACAGATTCTTTGTCATATCACACACACACACACACACACACACACACACACACACACACACACACACACACACACACACACACACACACACACACACACACACACACACTTCCACTAAAGATTCCTCAAAGTCTTTGAAAGTTCATACAACAATGCTTTGCACTGCAGCTTTTGGGGCAGTTGGTTTGATGCAGCTCTCTGCAGCCTCTGTAACGTTCTCCTCGTTTCACATTGTATAGCTTAAACCCTTGATGACAAGAGGGGTATGCAACGCATTCCCCTCTGGTCATTAAGGGGTACACAGACACTTTTACATCCAAATGTCACCGAGTTCCCTCAGAGCTTCAAAAGAGCTGTAAAGCCAGACGGGTAACAAGTCACTTGGCCCAATCCCTTGGCATTCAAGAGGCTCTTGCATCACAACACTTTCTATGAGCTATATAGCAGTGCAGACATTCAATATATTTACACTTGCTCTAGCACGGAAGAGGTCAGTATTAGCACAATAACTAGAATCTACTAAAGGTAAAGAAACTGAAAATATCCAGTAAATTAAAATGTATTTATTTTTGTTCAACACAAGAGGATGCAATCAGTCTAATGCATGAGGAAAATCGTGCATTTGATTAATTTTCCCCAATCTGAATGACAAAATATTTTAACACAATTTTAAAAAGTACATTCTAGATCAGCGATTCAAAACTGTAGTCCTCAGAACCCTTGAGTAGGTAAAGTTTTAATAGTATCCTTCAAGTACAACGGATCATTCCTCCCCATTAATTTATTCCACCATTTTAGATGACAGCCTAAGAAAGAGGAGTGAGGAGGAGGACAGTTGAGTAATTAGTTATGTAGGCTATGTAACAGGTCAGAGTCAGCTGTGTTGAGTTTAAAAAGAGTTCCTAAATACTAATCCAAATATCTTTAAACCATTACATTGATTGAAAAACAAAAAAGCACAAGTTCATCCAATTATCCACTTGTGCATCATTTTATTAGAACTAACCTGTGGTATGTCCTGAGGACTAATGCTTAAAATCACTGCTCTAGGCCTTGATCCATGGTAAAATACCTTTGGACACTAAAAGAGGACTATAGTAATTGTGTGCTGATGAAGTCTTAGCAATTAACTTTTTTAGATAAGTGTTTGTTTCTAGTTTGGTACTAGGAGCACTTCTCCAAAAACGATTTACAGCATCTAACACATTGCTGGTAGACGGTCTCAAAATCTTCATCTCTACCCTGAAATAAAAATAAAAACAACATTAAGGTGGTATTACAAAATTAGGTGTACACGGATATAGCTGCAAATGATCAGTTATTACAATTAAAAGGAATTTGTCACCTTACACATTTTACAATCTATACAAATCCCATGAAGTTGCGATAATGTACTGCCAGAACAAAAGCTGTAACAAAATGCAACATGAGCAATGTGAATACTCCCATAATACAAATTTCATTATTGAGAAAATTACAAATTTACATGTTCGAAGACAACATATCAAAGTATCACACTATTACATCAAAGATCAGGTAGGAGTACAGTCAACAACTATTTAATGGATGTTAGATGGAGCCAAACAGTACATGGAAGCTAACTGGAGATGTGAGGACCTTTGAGTCTATGCGTTCAAGAGGGGAGGTTATTGAGAGTGGGACTGGGAGGAGAAAAAAAAATTGTGAAGATTTAATATGTAAATGTAGGAGTATTTTCTCTCTCTCTCTCTCTCTGTCCCTCCCTCGAAAAAATAATTTGTGTATATAGTATTTGTCGTAATCCACAGTCCCGTCTCACCAAGCCCCAACCCAACTAGGTAAGTAACACGGATTGGTAAAAAAATAAAATATAGATTAAAAACACCTATAGCGTGTGAGATAAGACTAAAGCTCAACGACGGGTCTCTGGATAGGGGTGGAGAGCAGAAACCGGTAATTAAGAGGACATAACAGTAGAAGTCGGCCTAGAAACATGGGTGTGGGAGGTTATCCACAAAGACCAAGTAGAAGCATAACAGGGCAGGGAGTTTGTGGCAAGTGTGTGACATTTCTCCATGCTGAGATAATGTTACACGTTGGAAAGCCAGGATGTCAAAGTGGGCTGTGTTGGACTTCCCCAATGGAATAGGATCAAAGATTTAGCAGTGTTTAGCAGAGACAGCAAGCATGACCAGTTTTTGGAACTTATCGTGATAGTGATGTGTTTCTTATAAGAGAATAGACAAATGATCTACAGGAAGAGTCAAATTAAGGGTAAGATTTATCCGTTGTACAATAAGCTTCCAAAAACTGAATAACTGGATAGAACCACCAAAGGTGGGACAGGGAGCCAGTCTCCCGATGACATCTCCAACAAAGAGGAGATGAAGAAGGAGAGAAGTTAGATAGATGTTGATAGAAAATTTCCAAAATATAGATTGTCATACAGACATGTCTAGCACAACACCCAATTCCCTCTCCCAGAGAAGTAAAAATAGTAGCTGACTGGAGGAGAGGTGGAACAGCATAGGGAATAGCAAAATGAGAGCGGGGGTCACTTTATTGGTAGTCTACCAGGATTTCAGAATATGTCCCAATACGATGTGATAAAGACAGGTAGTAATGAGGAGGCCTGGGGAAGAAAATGTTGAAGTCTAGAGGTCCTAATGTGGCTGCAAGTGTGCCTGTCCATCACGCAGACAATGAGGAGATGAAGTGAAATAATTTGGAAAGTGCCCAGATGAAGGAAGAAATCAGAGATTGTAAGGCATCAATATAGTACTTGGGTAAAGCAATGGGGAAGGAATTAAAGTGGAAATATCACCATAATAATACTGCCGCTCAATCCTTTGCAAATGTAGTGATACGTAAAGCCATACTTTTATTATGCTGAAAAAGGATGAAATTTACTTACCGATATTTCCTTTTCTTCTGTGTATCTCCACTGCACATAGAAACAATGGGCTTTATCTCCCGCCTCCAGCTGGTAGGACCGATCAAAATTTGAATAAAAGCTCACTCCACCCCTTCCGCCTCAGTTATCTTGTTTTAGCCAAGCTGTATCGTCTAGAAATTTAATCAAAGAAAGGTTATTCAAAAGGGTGGGTGTGCAGTGGAGATACACAGAAGAAAAGGAAATATCGGTAAGTAAATTTCATCCTTTCTTCTGTGTACTCCACTGCACATAGAAACAATGGGATCTCCCAAAGCCTTTTGTTGGGAGGGAGGATACAATATCACCTATACAATTAGTATACCCATAAACATACATACGTATACATATATATTTACACATATACATATATACCCATTACATACGCATATACATATCTATCCATGAACAAATACCCATGCCTACATATCCCGAAATATATACATATACATGTACAGAGACGTGCATATAATCACAAATACATAATAATAATAAGGATATTTCCTACCATGTTCAGGAAGGGATCACCGCCTGCATAACCTGTCTTCCAAATTTGGCCTCTGCTGATGAGCTTACGTCCAAATTATAATGCTTGATAAATGTAGACATAGATTTCCAGGTGGCTGCTTTGCATATTTCAGCAGGAGAGGCACTTGCTTTCAGTGCCCAGGAGGTTGATACTGCTCGAGTAGAGTGAGCCTTAACCTTAATAGGAGGAACTAACTTGCCTTCCTTATATGCAGCCATAATGCTTTGTCTGATCCATCTTGCGATGGATGATTTAGAAGCTGTAGACCCCTTTCTTTTCCCTTGGAATTGAATAAACAGGGAATCTGAATTCCTAAATATTTTTGTCCTATCCAGATATGTGGAAATACATCTAACCAAATCTAATGAATGAAGTCTAATCTCCTTTTCTCCTACAGGATTCCTGCAAAAGGAGGGAAGAACAATTTCCTGATCTAGATGGAAATCTGAAACTACTTTACCTCTAAAGTTTGGCTTCATCCTTAAGACCACGTTGTACTGATGGAATGTCAAATAAGGATCTTTACAAGATAATGCTTGTAATTCATTAATCCTCTTAGTTGAGGTAATAGCAGTTAGAAATACCGTCTTCCATGTTAGATGTCTTATAGAAATTTGATTGATGGGCTCAAACAAGGGAGAGTCTATAAGCTGATTTAATACTATATTAAGATCCCATGCAGGTACTATTTCTCTTATTCTAGGACGAGCTTTTTCTACTGCTCTGATGAATCTCTTAACCAAGTCCTTTTCTGCCCAGTGCTTAGCGAACACTGCTGACAATGCTGAGACCTGTACCTTTAGAGATGCTGGACTAAGCCCTAGGTCAAACCCTTTTTGTAGAAAGTCCAAAACAGTAGCAGTGGATACCTTATTTTTTGCTATCTTGTTCTTTATGCACCAGATTCTAAAGGTCTTCCATATCTTATCATAAATCTTATTGGTGGAAGCCTTTCTACTTGAAATAATGGTGTTTGCCACCTTCTCTGAGCAACCTCTAGCTCTTAAATGCTGCCGCTCAACCTCCAAGCTGTCAGGTGGAAAAAATTCAGATTTTGGTGCAATAGAGGCCCCTGTGTCAGCAGGTCTTTCCTCTCTGGGAGAGGCCAAGGTTTCTGGCAAGAGAGGTTTATCAGCTCTGAGTACCAAGTCCTCTTGGGCCAGTCTGGAGCTATCAATATAATTTCTGTCCTGTCTTTCCTTATTTTCCTTAGGACTTCCCTTATTAAAGGAGTAGGGGGAAAGATATAAGCCAGGGAGAATGTCCAGGATTGTTTGAAGACATCCTGTGCCACTGCCTCCTTGTTGTTCCACCTGGAAAAGAAGAGGTTGCACTTCGTATTCTGGGGTGTTGCCATCAGGTCTATCACTGGCGTTCCCCATCTGGCTGTGATCTGCTGGTATACCTCCTGATTCAGAGACCATTCTCCCGGTTCTACCTTTACCCGACTCAAGTAGTCCGCTTCTATGTTTAGTGTTCCTGAAATGTGCGAGGCTGACAAGGCCTTTAATCTTCTTTCTGCCCATCTGAATATTAACTGGACTTCTTTGTTTAAGGAGATGCTTCTTGTTCCTCCTTGATTCTTTAAGTATTGGACTGTTGTCATATTGTCTGATCTTATGTGCACTGCCTGGTTGTGCAGAAACTTTTGAAAGTGGAGTAGAGTATATCTTACTGCTCTTATCTCCAGTCTGTTTATGTGCAAACTTAATTCTTTTTGTTGCCATTTTCCTTGTATTGTTCTTGATTCCCAGATGCCGCCCCAACCTGTTGAACTTGCATCTGTATATATTATTTCCCACTGATGATCCATTATTGCAGTGCCTCTTCTTAGATGTTTTCTCTTTGTCCACCAGAGCAGACTTCTTACTTCTACAGGAAGGGAAATTATTTTGTAAGGATCCTGTTGATGGTTCCAATGTCTTAGAAAATGTATTTGTAGAGTCCTTAAATGAAACCTTGACCAAGGTGCCACCTGAATGGCTGATGTCATGGCTCCCAGACATTCCATGATTGACTGTGCTGTCTGCCTGTCCTTTTTTAGGAATTCCAAAATTCTTCTTATTATGTTTTGAATTCTCTCTTCTGATAGAGTTACTACCGCTTTTTCTGTATCTATCTCTAATCCTAGAAATGTTAACTTCTGGGTTGGCTGCATTTGGCTTTTTTGTATATTTATCAACCAGCCTAGGTTCAGCAAGTGGTTTCTTACTCTTTGAGTATGTTTCTTTGCTTTTTGTTTTGATTCTGCGATGATCAGGAGATCGTCTAGATATGGTATGATGTGAATCCCCTCTTTTCTTAATGGTTCTAATGCTGTGGTCAATACCTTTGTGAATATTCTCGGAGCCGTAGTCAACCCAAATGGTAGGCATCTGAATTGAAAGTGATTGTTCCTTATTGCGAACCTGAGGTATTTCCTGTCCTGTTTTCTTACTGGAATGTGATAGTATGCATCCTGAAGATCTATTTTCGTAAGGAAATCCTTGGGACAAATTGATCTTATTACCGTATTCACTGACTCCATCTTGAAATGCCTCTGTTCCATGTGATTGTTGAGCCACTTCAAGTCCAGAATTATTCTGCATGATGTTGGAGTCTTTGGAACCGCAAAAAAGATTGAGTATATTCCAGAGCATTTCTGAACCACAGGGACTTGTTCCACCACCGCTTTCTGTATCAATTGCTGAACCTCCTTCTTGAAAAGCTCTGCCTTCTGAGGATTCTTTGGTGTTTTTGATTTCTTGAAAATACATATCTTTGGGGGTCTCTTGAATTCCAGCGAATATCCTGTTCCCAAAATTCTCTGAATCCATCTGTCTTGAGTTATCCAGTGATCCTTGAATTCTTTCAGGCGACCCCCCACCTGTACTGGAAACAGAACTCGCTGATCTTCAGAATTCTCTCTTAAATTGTGCTTTCTTGGAGAAATCCTTGCGGAATGATCCCCTAAAATTCTGTGTGGACTGTGTTCTTCTGTTATCATTCTTCTTTTGCTGATACTTCCCTTGGCTACGAAAGGAGTAATTCTTTGATCTGTACTGAGTATTTCTAACTGGGGATGATCTAGATCTCTTCGCTTGGGGTAGAAATGCGCTACGACCCCCTGTAAGCTTCTTTACAATCTCCTCTAGCTGGTCTCCAAACAACATTTCTCCTTTAAATGGTAGGGATATCAGCTTGTTTTTAGATGGAACATCCGCTCCCCATGATTTCAACCAGAGAGCTCTTCTAGATGAAACTGACATAGCAGATGTTTTTGCTGCCAATCTTACAGCGTCTAATGATGCATCACATATGAAACTGTTCGCCTCCTTTATGATAGCTACCTCTTTCAACAGCTTAGATCTAGACACTGAAGAATCTATTTTCTCTTCTAAGGAGTTTAACCAGATCCTCATGGTTCTTGAGACTGATGCCAGTGCTGTGGCCACTTTCATATTGTTTCCTATCAAGGCGAATTGCTTCTTCAATACTGATTCTATCCTTCTCTCCATAGGATCCCGCAAGGCTGAACCATCCTCTAACGGAATAGTAGTGTGTTTAGCTAAGCAAGCTACCGCTGCGTCCACCTTAGGAGGGTTAGACCATAACTTTATATCTTCCTCTTGAAAAGGATACATTTTGGAAAAGCGTTTAGTAGTTACAGATCTCTTATCTATTTTTAACCATTCTTCCTTAACAATGCTAGATATGGAATGATGTACAGGAAATATAGATGCTGACCTTTGATTGCCCAAGAAGGCAGTATCCATTATATTTAACTCCTTTTGTTCTTCTATAATACCTAAAGATTTCCTAATATATTTGATAAAACCTTCAATTTTGTCTAATGAAAAGGATCCTGTTCCTTCAATAATCTCTCCTTCTTCTTCTTCTTCTTCTGAGGAAGAGTATTCTGAAGGATCTTGACTATTTAATTCCTCCACTTCTGTTTGTTTAGAAGTACCTTCTCCTGGATCCTCAGGCCTTGGTCTCTTTTTAGGGTTAACCGCTTCTTGCATAGCTGAAAACGTTTCTTTCATAGATGTCTGCATCCATGATAAAAAATTTTGAAATTGCAGAGGCACATCCTGTCCTGCTAGTTTCTTAAGACATTCTAAGCAATGTTTTGACCCTTCCACTACTGGAGCCTTTTTATCACAATTAGAGCAAATCTTTGGTTTAGAAGTTCTAGGTTCTGAACTAGGGCTATCCTTAGGGGTCCCAGTCTCTACTTTCTCCTTAGCACTACCCTTGGCTGAGGATGACATAGTCAGTCACTTAGGATTAATTCTAGGTTTAAAACTAATACTTTAATAATTTAACTCTAAAATGTAAATATCTAATCCTTACCTGCAGTCCTGCTGCCGCTTCTTATAATGGTGTTGTGTTTCAGGCTGGAACGCACGCCGATTGAATCCATATCCGGTACTGGAGGGATAAGTCTCAGTCATAATGCTGGCTTCCCTCTCTAGCCCGGGTCATCTTGGCGCCTGCTGATGCTGCAAAGGGCTTTGATGACCTCATCCGGATGCGCGTTGAAGCCATGAGCCAGCCGACACGGTGCAACCGAATCTTCCTCTGCTGCTAGTCACAGGTATGTTCCTCGTATTAGGAATCAAATTTCAGCCATGCACTGCCGCTTTACACCTCCTATCCACTTCTTTAATGTGGAGGAAGGGGTGCTTTGCCTCGCGTCATCCGCCTGTTACCTTCTAGCCGCAGCTAATTCTTTTTACTTCCAGGAGCGTTACGGAGGTTACTTGCCTCATGTCCTCCAGCTGGTAGGACCGAAATAACTGAGGCAGAAGGGGTGGAGTGAGCTTTTATTCAAATTTTGATCGGTCCTACCAGCTGGAGGCGGGAGATAAAGCCCATTGTTTCTATGTGCAGTGGAGTACACAGAAGAAAGTCTGCATTATTATAGAAAATCAACTTCTTCTGTAGGCATCCAGGGCACAGAGCATACAAGAGAAGCTCTGTGCACCTGTGCATTCAGCAACTTCCGTTACCTTAAGGTAACCAAAAGAATGTCACCACCGGGCAGTGCACGGGACAGACAGTGCAGACTAAGATGCCTGCGCTGCGGTCTGCAGAAGAAGCTGCTTTATTTAACACGGACTTTTTCAGCATAATAAAAGTATGGTTTTGGATTTGGGGGGCAATATTATGATCATCATTTTGATAAGATTAATTATACCAGACCAAGAGAGCAGAAGGGAGTTTCCGTTGTTTAAATCCTGAGTAATGACGAGAAGGAGGGGGAAGTTGAGTTGTGGGAGAGAGGAAAGTAGAGGAGATACAATTTCAAATATTTTTGTGTATTCAAACTGTTGTGTTTCTGTTGCCAGTGTGAATTAGCCTTAGTGGTATGTTTAAGGACTGTTGCTGAAATTCCCAGTTGGTGACAGTGAAAGATATAAAGCTATCTGGGGAAATTCAATAAGGATATTTTTTTTTTATATATAACATACACAGTTTATACACTATCATGTAATGTTATATATACCTTGTTTAAGAATATGTTATATTTGGCGTTAAGCTTTAACTGTTAAAATTTATTTATACATACGTTGGGACAATTCTTATTTGGTCAACACCCATTTCCACTCCACTTTATAAGAAAGCCAACCAGTTGGTGTTGGTATTTACAATAAATCCTAAGTATTATGTCAGTATTATACATCAAAATGAATGGACTCTATATATATATATATATATATATATATATATATATATATATATATATATATATATATATATATATATATATATATATATATATATATATATAAAGGCACTAGAGCTGTTCCAGGACAACCCAGCTGTATCACAGGAGACAAATAAAATGGGATTTTTTTAGAGAGATATTCCAGGAGGCAAAGAACTCAATGATGAACCTCTTCCCAATTCTGCCCTATATAGCCACCCTCCCCACCCCAGTAGCCAGCTTGTTTAATTTACACATAGAATAGCTGAGAAAGGTAATGACAGAGCACAAAACGGCAATGCACCCAACTCCAAGGCAAAGCCTTGCATCCCTTCACTAAAAAAAAAGTATTTACAATTAAAAAAAACAACAACAAATAGGGAGGTCCCAAAGATGCAGGGAGGAGAAACAGCAAAGAAAAGAAACTTGGTGAAATCCTGCCTGCAAAACTGGAATCTTGGGATGCAAAAAGGATCACCTTTTCATAAAGGTATGAACGGACGACCCGGCAGCTGCTGTACAGAGTGGATCTGTATAGATCATGTTTCAGAGACCAGGAAGTACAGAGTAAACTTGTAGAACAGGCGGGGTTGGCTTGTTTAAATAGTCCACTTAATTTGTGTAGTAATTATAGTTTTAGAAGTAGGTCTGCCTTTCCCGACTCCTTCAGGAATAACAAATAGGTTAAAAGATTTAGTGGCTTGCAAATCATACCCAAGACAACAAATAACATTTGTTGTGTGAAGGCAAGCCTCTTTTTGGTTCCGAGAATTGGGACACAAGGAGGGGAGTTTCACCTTTATTGATATAGAAGAAAATGACTGTAAATCCAAAGCTGTCTCTAACAGTTTATCCTAATGACATACAGTGTTTTGGGATTTTCAGGACAAAGCTCCTAGCTCTGAAACCTGCATAGCTGAGGAAATGGCTGAAAGAAAATCCGTCTTGCATATAAAATTATCCCTATGAAAAAGGATCATTTGAATAACACCTTGTAGAAATGTCTGAACTTCAGGAATTCTTATTTTTTTTCTGGAATAAAATATGAGAGGTTTGCACTTTGAGAGAACTTGCTCTCAATCCTTTAGCAGAACCAGACTGCAAAAAGTTCACAATACAAGTAAACTTAAAAGTCAGAGGATCAATTTTGTTTGGATCACAAAAATGCAAAATAGGTTTTCCATATTCTGTGGTAAATTTAGGCTGACACCTTTTTTGCATGCTTTCAACATTGTGTGGATAACTGGTTCGCTAAAACCTTGGTGGTTTAATATTTGGGTTCCAAGCAGTCAAAGCAAGTTTGGATTGAGTAGGATGTTGAATGGGACCTTGTGTGAGCAGATACAGTATTAGAGGCAGAGAAGAGGTGGAAGAAGCCACACAGAAGGTATTGGATATCTTTGTCCTTGATACGAGGGGAAAGCCATCTTTTAGAATGCACGTTGCCATATGTTTTTGCTCTATGGGGACTACACTGAAAATTTTGGGAAGTTTTCCGCTTTCTTCATCTTGAAGGAAAGCTTAACCTCACAAGTATTCATATAGTTTTTGAGCTTTCCATCTTTCAAAACAAATGGCCCTGTTGTATTCTTGTATGAATAAAGTCCTCTAGTTTCCAATTTTAACGAAACACAATAGTCTAGAGGACAGGTCAGATCTTTGGGAACTATTTGTCCAAATATTAACATGAATATATAAAATAAAAATAACCTTCCCTTTAGGAAAGAAATAATATGCCATGATATTCCATAAGAACAATGGAAAAACTAGCTGACTGCTGGGTTGTGCATTCCTTTGGGATACATCAATATTCCATAAGATTAAAACTTGCATTTATATGGGGCTTTAAAGGAAACATAAACCCCCCCAAAAATCTTATCTAACTGAAACATTGGCCATGAGTCCCTGGCAAGTGCTAACATGCTCTAGTAGGTCAATAGTTAATCCTTACCCCAAGCTAATCCCATGCTGCTATCTGAAAACTAGGGAGGATAAAGTTCCCCTTCCAAGTGTGATGAGCCACTGGTTCCATGGGAGCTAAGGCAAACATATCAGTCCCCTATAGATCCAATGCAATTTAGCAGCGCAGGTATTTCGTCTCTGCACAATCACACTGGTTTGAAAAGACAGACTCAGCTCTCATAGAGCCAGCTGCCTATCACACTGGGAAGTAAAGCCTTATTCTCCTTAGTCATCAGACGAGAGTGGCATCGGCCATGAGACTGCACAAGCATTAACCTCTGAGCTACCAGATGTTAGCGTTAGTCAAGGACACATGTCCAGTGTTATAGTTAGTGTATTTTTGGGGTTTACTTTTCCATTAAATACTTGAATGATAGAGAGGTATCCAAAGCATTGCTTCTCTATAACATTCAAGGGGTTAAAAGCCTAATTTACAGCAATGAAAATTCATGGAATGTTCAATGCTCCCTTTTGGCATATAAATGGTTTTCTCCAGATTAGCACTTCTATGGCTTGATGAATGAGGCCCCTTTTAACATGCTTATGTAAATAAGACAAGAGAACAAAACAAAAACACATTTTTTTCCAT